>NQII01008596.1:0-33683 GCA_002778355.1 Clitarchus hookeri | reverse complement strand
CACAGCCAAATGCAGTATTTTCTTTAGCACAAATGAACAGTGAAATCTCCCAACATTGTCAGTTCATTTGGAGAAAAAATAACATCCAGCACAATACATGGCCTGTTTTTTTTCAAAGTAACTCTTGTATTTTAAATATGGCTGGAAGGCCGGGACATTTTAGAAGCAAGAAGTCGGTCAAGGTTACGGGAGTCAAAAAAATGAGGGTGTAATGAGAAAGGAACAAAAATCATAGACTTATAACGTAAGTTCAGTTATAATGTTGCAAGCATGTCTAACAGGGTGCCATAACATCCTCTTTGTAGAGTAGAACAAAATTTTATAAAAAATTATTCTTGCTTATTCTGACTATAATAAACAGAACTTCGCCTCATCTGGACGTATCTTCACGTCACCCCAGGCAGGGTTTGAACTCTGAAACAAATTGCTACTAGTGCCTACAAGTACGCTCTTTGTTACGGGAACACCCACGAACACGTCAGCCAAGATTATTAGCCCTGATGTCAGACATCATACCATGTGTGAAGGAAGCCGGCCCAGCGGCCGAGACCACATTACAGAGAGCGATCGACTTCAGCCATGAACCGAGGGATAGCGCTAGAGAGCGCAACTCCCTCCAGAGGTGGAGCTCATTACCGCCCGTACCCCCGCAACCCCAGACGAGCCTGTGGGCAGGTAGAATATAAGGCCTTGCACTGCCGAGGAATGTCAGTTGTTCTCCAGCTCTAGCAGCTCGCTCCACCACCTCATGTACCTGGGCTCTCTGCTGATACCAATATCTTCGCAACCTTCCAGAAGCTCTACCAGATCTTCACCAGCTACCTCGAAGAAGTCTTTGAACCCCTTGAACTGCCAAACACCCCTCTGGTAACGGCAACCACACTACCCTTCTGGTAGTGTTAAACACCCCACTACCCTTCTGGTAGTGGCTCCTGATGTCCCTTCCGGACAACGGCATTGATAGTTAGGGACAGTTGTAATAGTTACCTAGCCGTATCTGCTTTGTTCAGGTCAGACTTAGGTCCTCTTCACCTGGTTTACGTAGTTTTTCTTCCGGTCAGTTCTTGGTTAGTTAGGAGGTAATACGGGCCACCGTGTTTATTCCTCACAGAATAAATACCTTTTATCTCAAAAATCTGCGTACTAGTTATTAGTTTCTAAGGGTGACTGATTTTACCCTCTTTAGACATCAGCCCACCAGCGTAAAGCAGGAGACAGCGTTTTTGACAAACCCATTACCGAACTTAGTGTAGGACTGCAGGCTCCCTTAACCGGATGCACGTACGTCATAAACACACCCAGTCGACGGCCACCCGTACTGTGCACCTGGTGCGCAGTAAGGTAGGTCCACAACCACTAGCAACACAATCTACAAGGCGGCTAGTTAGCCAGCCCAGCCTTCACTCCGTCCTCCGTGCTGAACTGTCGCCGGAGGGAATGTAAAACTAGTTCTAGAGGTCTTGCCCACCTTTGGACCCACACCCAACATCGTCGTCGGACGCTCAGAGTATACCCATCTCTCCAACCACCATGCCTCCTGTCGCCGGTGGGAGTAAACGGGTACGGCTCTGGGTTAGCTCTGCTTAGGCTTCTGTTGTACACCTAGCTAGGGACCATCATCACCCTGCTTTCCCCAGACGAGGTCGATACTTGTACCTACCTTTATGCCATACACCCTGAGGAATGGTAATAAGTGGCAAGAAAGGAAGGCAGCTACGGCCTCCAAAGCCTATGGGAGCTGCAACCCAGCCCCAACTGCACTTTGCAGCACAACCCCCCAGGAACGAGCTCAAGCTGTCTGCCAGCTGGAGAGGCCTCACTTCCCAGCTCCCTCCCACTCCCTCTTTTAGTCCCCGATCAAGACAGCCGGGCGACCGCAGCCGATTGTGACCGACTCCCGCAGAGACCGGCATGTTCCGCTAAGGATTGCTAATCACTGGTTCCGGTGCCGCCGGACCAGCAGCCCTACCCGGGCTCACCGCCAGCCACAGCAGCACCGCCACGCCAGGTCGGGGCACCAGCTCCAGTCAACTGCAGCAGCAGCAGCTGGGTCAGCAGCCACTCGAGGCCATCTTCAGCAATGGTAAACCCGTGGTTGTGTGCCACCCAGTTCGCCAGACCGCTAGGCCCGCATTTAACTTTGTGCCGAGTCGCCAAGCCACCCGCCCTATACTGTATCCCGGCCGGGGCCCAGTCAGCCAGTGATGTCAACCCGTGTCTCTGACTGAAACGCCGAATCTTGCTCGACCTGGATGTCTGAAAGCGACGTGGGTGTAGTCCAAAGGTGTGCAGACTTCCATTACCAGTCTATCACTCCTTCTGGCGACAGTTCAGGATGGTGGTTGGTGTGAATTGGCTGGGCTGGTTGACTAGCCGCCTTGTGGTTGGTGCTCTACCGTACTGTATACCAGGTGTACAGTGTGGGTGGCCATCTAATGGGTGTGTTCATGACGTACGTGCACCCAGTTAAGGGAGCAAGCCTGCAGTCCTACTCTAAGTTAGGCAATTGGGTTGTCATGACACGGTGGGCGGATATCTACAGGGAATAAAAGTTACATTCACCCTAGAATCAGTACTCGGAGTTTCAATATAAAACATGTTTATTCCGTGAGGAAATAGACACAGTGGCCCGTACTAACTCTTAACTAATAAGGACTGTAACGTAAGTAGACTATGACAAATCAGGTGAAGGGGACCTGGGTCTAAACTAGACAAGAACAGATGTGTCTAGGTAGCTATGATACTAACTGACCCTAACGAACTCATTGCTGTTGTGCAGAAGGGACTCGGGTTGCACTACCAGAAGGGTAGTGGGTGTTGAAGGGGTAAAAACTTCTTCGGGGGGTGCTGGTGAAGGTCTTGAAGATGTGTGGTAGGTAGTGGTGGTCCTACTGGAGGACGTTGATATCTGCAGAGAGCTCCAGCACATGAGGTGGTAAAGCGAGCTGCGGAGAATGAACTGCGGTTCTGTGGCTGTGTATGGACATATATTCCGCATGCCCGTGGGCTCTGTGGTGCGGGGGTGGCGGGGGTGAGCTCTTCCTACAGTGTGCGGAGCTGCGCTCTCTGGTGTCATCTCTCGGTTCGTGGCAAAAGCTGGCGTCTCTGTCATGCGGGGTGTCATCGGCAGCGTCATGAGCAGCTTAGGCGTTTAGCTGGGCCGCATGGCTGGCTTTTATCACACGTGGCTGGTTGGTGTGACGTCGGACAAAGGCGAAACGAACTTGGTTGACGTGTCCGTGGGTACCCCCGCATCTAGGGGCGTGCTGGTAGGCTAAGGTAGCAAGTCGTTGAGGGTTCAAACCCCGCCTGGGGGCCTTGGGTGACGTGATGGCACATGAAGATGAGGTGAAGTCATGTTTAAATAAATGTCATTACATGTCACGCGTCAATGGCCCCCTCCATCGATCTACGTCAGGTTGAGTGCAGATGTATGCAGGCCCAGGTTGTCCCCTTCGAGACCAGACGACGTCGTCTCGTTGTTTAAATCACTGGGGTTGGTTCCGGATGATATGTAGGGTTCTGGGTCTTTTTGTTGATGGTAGCTGATTTGATACTGGCTGAGGGAGGAGCCAGATGTGTTCCTCAGGATTTCTCGTAGGGGCAGAAGGAGGGGTCATTGTCTCCCATTCTTCATCTTCTTCCCCCCTTGCCCCCTCCTTCGAGGTCTGGTTGCCGTGATAAAGGCATCCGGCAGATCATTTGGCTTGCCTGGGCAGTACTGTACCTCAAAGTCAAACTCTGTTAGGAACATTTCCCATCTTCCTAACTTGGCCTTGGAGTTTATTGTCTCACGCAGCCATTTGAGGGCCTTGCTGTCTGTGCGGAGTATGAAGTGCCTCTCCTCTAGGTGATATCAGTACTTCCTCACAGCCCAGATCATGGTGAGGCACTCTTGTTCGTTAATATGATATCTCTGTTCTGTGGCGTTCAAATGGGTGCTGGCATATGCGATGACCTGGGGTCATCCAACGGGGTACTCCTAGTATAGGGCTGCCCCCAGCCCATCCTGGCAGGCGTCTGTTTGTAATATGAGGGTCTGGAGTTTTCCCTGGTGTTGGAAGCTTCTCTTCAGTGTGCAAAATGTGTTGTGGTGTTCTTCCCCCCACCGCCAACGTGTTTTCTTCTCTAGTAGTTGGTTGAGAGATGCCATTTGACTGACAATATCTGGTACGTAGTCTCGCAACCGGTGCCACAGGCCCGATAAGGGATGTAGTTTTTTCTAATTAGTGGGCTCTTCTGCCTCCTCTATAGCCCGTATTGAAGTTGCCTATGTGTAGTTCCCTTTCGGAGGTGATTACGTTGCCCAGATAATCTGTGGTGGTTTTCCCAAAATGGCTCTTAGACAATTTACAGGTTAAGCCATGCAATTCTAGCCTTTCAAGAACCTTCTGGAGGTGTCCGCAGTGTTCTTCCCAGGACTTGGAGTACACAATTATTTCGTCAAGGTAGACGAAACAAAATTGGCTGATGCAGCCCGTGAGGACCTCCGCCGACATTAGTCTCTGGAAGATGGCGGGAGCATTCTTTAATCCAAAGGGCATTCATTACCCGGACTGTAACATTTCACCAGCTGGGGTGGTGAAAGCTGTACATATACTTTCGACTCTCTGGGTGCACTGAAATCTGCCAGTATCCCGATTGCATGTCTAGGATACTGAAGATTTTTGTCTCCACTATATCCCGGAGAGTGTGCGTAAGGTTGATTGCCGGTGGTGCTATAGGATGTGTCACATCATTCATGTCTTTGTAGTTGACACAAAATCTGAGTTGCCCATCTTTTGTAGGTACCAAAACAACCCAAGAATTGTAGGGTGAGTCAGATGGTTCTACAATCTCCTGGTATTTCATAACATTCACCTGTTCCATAATCAGGTGTCACCTTCAGGCAGACACGCTGTATGGTTGGTTGTATACGGCCATATCGGTGGTGGGCCAAATCTCGTGGTGGGCCAAATCTCGTGGTGGATGCTACGAGTCTGGCGTAACGAACCCCCTTGGCCGAAAACTCCAGCATTATCGTCCAATATTTGACGAAGCTGAGCGAATTGTGTGGTTCCGTGAGATGATAGTTAATTTTTTAGGGTGCGTAGGTTGGGGAAGGGGGGATTGTCGCGTCCGGGCTGTGTTCCCAGTTAACGGTCAGCCTGTATTTGTGGTCAATAAAGGTCCGCTACTGGCCGTCATCCATGACGCACTGTTGATGACGTAGCTATAGCCGAACTAGTATTACAGCCTCAGTAATATTAGGCAAGACTATGAATTTGCTTGAGTGGTCTTGATGGTATACCCTTACTGTCAGAGTAGCCCTGCCGTTGACCTTTTGGTTTTGCGGGTGAAGTGAAGCTCGTTGTGCAGGGTGAGCAAGTCACTTCTTATTAAGTTCAAGTTCCCCTTAGCAGCAGAATCAAGTAGGGCTAGTGTCCTTTGTCCATTGATGTCCACCTTTATGTGCGGGGCTTCTGATGGGTCACTTTTTTCAGCTACTCTTTGGAGGAAGACGGGCCCGTGGTCCCCGGTGGTGGTGGCTTGCTTCGCACCCTGGCTGCAGCATTTCCCGCCTGGTTGATTGGGTCCTTTTTCCTACTTTCGTCTCTGCGGGGGGTCAGGCGCCCTTGTTATTCCCCCTTCTCCCGCCTGCTCTGGGTCTGCCTGCTTGACTGGTAATCTCTTTTAAAGAAGCCGTTTTGGACAGAACCAGCACTTAGTGAGCTCCTGAGGTTGGGTAGTGGCAGGGGGAGGGTCTCCATTTTTCTCGGGCTGCTTATCGGTCTCCTGGTTATTACTGGCCGTGTCTTGTCTAGCAGGACTTGTGCCTTGTATTTTTTTCTCGTTCTTGCACCCTTTCCACTAGCTCCTCTACAGTTTGCGGTTTTGGAATTAGTATAAAATTCTGCAGTTTGCAAAGTAGCATGCATATAATGTGGCGCACACATCTTTCCTTATTTTTCTTGGGGAAAATTGTTTTATACATGTGCACTTTTCGCCTGACGGAAATCTTGGCCTCTTCCTCGGCCGCATTGGTTTGGCTATGAAATTCAGTGGTTAAGTTGGCTACTACCTCTTCGCCTGAAAACTGAGTGGTAAGGTGTGAACATAGCTGCCCCCACTCAGTGATAAACCGACCATATTTATTCCACCATTCGAGGGCTTTTCCCTTTAANGTGTGAACATAGCTGCCCCCACTCAGTGATAAACCGACCATATTTATTCCACCATTCGAGGGCTTTTCCCTTTAATTTCTTCTGGGTCCTCCCAACCCATTGCTTAATTGGAACCTCTTTATCCTACAATTCCTTTTCTCTGTCTAGGGTAAATGTTATCGGGTCTTTGTGTGGCCTTCCTACAATCTTACAAATTCCAGAAGTTGAGGCCCATCACTACCCCGGGTGGTCGTTGTGCTATGGCGAATGCCAGGATTTTCAGCACATCGGCAAACCTCACACCTGTACACTAGGCCCAGTCTCGTAATTCGCTCAGGTCTCGTGAATTGCTCATCGGGCCAGCCTCTGCATATGTGATAACACTACACACAAACAATGCATCGTACCATATTAATTCCTTGCCCGGCACAAGTAAACCAGCTGCAATACGCAGTCTGGCGGGTTCAGCAGTCATTACATCTGAACTCTAGCCCGTCTGTATACCTGGGCTTGTCTGTCTATTCTAAGCAGAGGTAATGGAAGCTGTGTTGGTTGTGTCCGTGTACAATAATAGTTATCGCCGTGCCAGGGTAAGTGTGNCTAAGCAGAGGTAATGGAAGCTGTGTTGGTTGTGTCCGTGTACAATAATAGTTATCGCCGTGCCAGGGTAAGTGTGACCTCAGCCATGGTGTTTGTTGCGCCTCCTTGGTTGGCTATGTGAGCATCCGTATCTGACATCTTGTCGAGTTACAATTGAGCGCCACGGGGTGTTTTCAGACTCCTTGAAGTTTGGCANTAGCATCCGTATCTGACATCTTGTCGAGTTACAATTGAGCGCCACGGGGTGTTTTCAGACTCCTTGAAGTTTGGCAGGTTTTTGGTTGGACACCCGGCTAGATTAACTGGTTCTCGGGGTCGTACTGGCCTAGTTCTGCTTAATTAAGTGCTGTGGCCCCACATTGGGCACCACAAAAACTCTTGACGCATTATGTTATGTGACTGACAATGACATCATGGTCGGGCAATGGTTTGTGTGTCGGTCAGAGACACAGGCGATATGACTGAGCTGACTTTATTGGCTGCTCGTTGGACCCCAACCAGTATATAAGCTAGGGCACATGGCTTGACTGCATGGCTCAAAGTCTGCTGTGGGCTTAACTGTGCTTTGTACTACGGGTTTGCACACAGCCACTGGTTTACCTGTATTGGGCGTGGCCCGGGGTAGCTCCTAACTCGGCCGCTGTTGTTGCTGTAGCCGGCCGGAACTCGTGGCCAGTCTTTGGGCGGAGGTGGTGCTGCGGCTAGCAGTGCCTATGGTAGCCCGTGGAGGGCTGCTGGTCCTGCAGTGCTGGAACCACGGGTTCGCCATATCCAGTGGGACGTCGAGCCCCTGACGGAAGTCGACAACGACTTGGCGCGGCTCGCCGGCAGTCTTGTAGGGTGGCTGAAATAGGGAGTGTGGGGGAACTGGGAGGTGAGGCTTCGCCAGTTGTCAGGTAGCTATAGCTCTTTCCCTGGGGGTTATGCTGCAGAGGGCAGTTGGGGCTGGGTTACAGCTCATGTTGGATTCGGAGGAAGTAGCTGCCTTCATAGCTTGCCACTTTGCACCAATCTTATGGTGTATGGCATAGAGGTTGGAACTAAGGTCTGCCACGCTGTTCCTTCCTACTGCGTCTTCTTGTGTAGACTGCTGCTGATGTCGTGCTGTGATTGCTGGGAAGCACTGCCCCTTGCTTGCCGCTGCTCTTCTTGGTCCGTAATGCTGCCGTTGTGTGGCTTGGTGATAGCCGCTGCTACCGCCATGTCCCTCGGCCCTCTCGTCGACCGTTGCTATTATCTGTGCCACCATCTGTCTCCAGGCCCGTAGTTTACATGCTGTCAACACTGAGAAATACTGTCCCATGGTTCCCAGCGTTTCATGGAACTACTGATGCTGTCATTTTATTGGCTTTCAGGGATTTTCTTCTTCAATATTACATTCTTAGCTTTTATGCTTCCTTTATGCTGCCTTCTTAACATTCCGTCTTAATTGCAATATCCACGAGGTGCATACATTAATTCTTTCCTTCTGCCTTTAAGATTATAATAATATTCCTCAGCAGTATTCACCTCAACTCCACATCTGACACCAGAAATTTTATGGATACTGAGCATGCAAATTTATTGCTTGAGCTACAACTTAATTGCAGACTTCAGTCAACATCAGGGGTTCATTAGATGATAAAACGTTAAGACGTACTACTACTTATTCATATATATATATATATATAATTAAAATCTTCATTGATACATAATTCTGGTACTTACAATAATTTGTACATACCCTAAGTACTAGTGGATATCATTACAACTTGGAGACGTACTCCGTCGAAGGATATGACTCAGAGGCGTGGATCCTTGTGCAGGCATTATTACTCATATGGTATCATCAGATTCTCCTTCGAGGTTCTCTCCAGGCAACCAACAGCTTGTGTCGCTGAGAGACTCACTCACGTACTTCCCCCTCTAAAATCTCGCTACCTCCTTAAAAAGAACTGGGTGTCACCGCCCCAACTATCCTCGGCCTTCAAGGGCTGGTCTACAGAAAACCGTTATGCCACAGTCCAAGTGGCCTACGTGCGTCTCTTCGCGTCGCCACGGACCCGTGAGCTTAACAGTACAAAGATTCAGTAAACTGCCTGGTGAGTCCCGCACGCCCTTGGTCGCTTAGTATTCACTATTAATGACTTGTTACACTCATCCTTATATCCAATTCACTCAGACATATTGCAAAGGTAATTACTGGTAATTGTAGTTACATACAATTTTACAATGATTTAACGTATCTCATCCTCCCCTCCTAACGGGGAGACTTCCACGATGATCTCCAGCTCCAGTCGACCAGCAGTTCCCATGGAGGTGGCCAGTTTTGACAGCATCTCCCAACTTAAGCTCAGCAAAATCTTGCTCCATCAGCAGATCTCCCAGCATCTAGCAGCATCCGTCTTGCCGTCAAGCATGCATAAACATGACAACCTCCTCATCCCATACCGTAACTGTCCACAATTCTTATTATATCTATTAGCCAATCTTTTATGATATTTGTGCAGATTTACATTTGCCCTCTGCCAAATATCTATTTTACTTATATCCACATTATGCCAGGAAAAGGAAGATAAACTCCACGCATTGAAAAGGGGATGCAAAACACTTCTCCCCAAAAAGAGTTCAGAAGGAACTCCTTTTGTGCTGTCATTCACTGCATCATTAAATGCCAAGCTCAGCTGATGTGATCCCTCATCCCACTATTTGTAGGTACCAGTCCTGACTCCTTTTGTGCTGTCATTCACTGCATCATTAAATGCCAAGCTCAGCTGATGTGATCCCTCATCCCACTATTTGTAGGTACCAGTCCTGACTCCTTTTGTGCTGTCATTCACTGCATCATTAAATGCCAAGCTCAGCTGATGTGATCCCTCATCCCACTATTTGTAGGTACCAGTCCTGACTCCTTTTGTGCTGTCATTCACTGCATCATTAAATGCCAAGCTCAGCTGATGTAGTCCCTCATCCCACTGTTTGTTGGTACCAGTCCTGTTCGCTCGCAGAGCAGATTGGAAAGGTTCTTTTATAATGCTGTACTATATTTGCCTGTGGATAATCAGGTGAAGTCTGAACTAACTTGATGCCCCAACTAAAAGACAAATTTTTTATCTCTAGAGATATAAAGTACGAGTAAAGGTACGTCAAATTCGCAATTGCGAGAAATGTGAAATAGATGTGACATTTTGGGGTTGTAACTTAATGTTTGCAAAATTTTAAGGAAGTTGATGATCGCGATAAAAGTACCTGAAATAACTGCCCTTTTGAGAAACTTACCACTGTTTGTTTCCTCGCAACTCCATCACTAACTATATTGTTTTTTTATAAAAAAAGGGGGGGGGGTTAAGTCATTCTGCTGTTTTAGCAGTAACATACAGTTCCCTGTATCTATTTTGCTTGTGCATTCGTGTATAAATATATATAAATAAAAATCTTCCACGCCCTCTAGCATGATGTGAATACAAAACAATTTGGTCAGAAACTTAATTTTATCTTGAGACATCCTGTTATCTGCTGTAATTACAAAGAAACACATTTTTTAAACAGTTAATGTTATGAAGAGGATTTGTTTACAAGCAACTGCAGTTATAGACTCGTAAACAAAGAACTATGAAAAATGTGTACATAAAGAACATGTATGTATCAAATTGAAAGTAGGTATTCTTTATGGTGCAGTGGATGGTCATCGTGATTGCTGAAACCCATTAAGTACAATGTCTCTAGAAAAACGTTCACCCATCCATGTTCTAGTCACCAACAAACCTCATTTAGTTGAACAACCTTTAAGTAACCCATTAATTTGTAGTCATGCAATAGTTCTCGTTTGCTTTAAAAAGACAGCTACTTTTACAACTATGATCAAATTTCATTCATCGTTACATTTGAACTGCTATGTCTTTACAATTTAAGGCTGAAGGCCACTACCAAACATGTCATTTTGATATCATGTTTATCTTCATCAACCACAACTGAATCTGACAATCCCTGGGAGAGGCCGACATCTTTCTCCTCTGAACCAAGGAATGGTTGGCCCTATATATACAAAAAAACCTTTCAGTACAAACCCTAGCGATACAATCAATAACTAAAATAACAAATTTTTTTTATATTTCTGGTCACGCCAGCCAACGACAAAATATCTCGTCACAATAAAGAGTGCGCCCGTGCGCAAAAGTTCATTTTCAGGAGTTTCAGAGTTGTGCAGCATCATTGTCGAGAAACACAAATGTCTTGTGACATCATGAGCACAGTAGTGCTCTGAGGAATTACGGCCACCTTAGCAGGCAGAAACAGAAGTCAGTTGTCGATGTACGTCAGGTTGAGTGCAGACGTATGCAGGCCGGTCTTCCGCGTTAAATCGGGGAGCATTCTACCTCGTCGCCTTCGTTATCGGCGGTGTTCGCCGTAGCGAATCTGCTATGTAGATTTCCAGCACAGTGAAATTGTCACTAGGTAAGATGCTAGCGGCTTCATATTTTATGTCTCTTAAACATAAAATAAATGGCAATATCCGGCAGGATAGGTTAACGATCCAATTATGCACACAGTTCAAATACGTGTGAAAAATTCATGAGATAAACGTGTCTAGTGTGAACAACACAGAACAACTTATGAAACATTTATCGAAATAAGCACCATGTGGTGATGCAATTTTAACCTCATTTGAAGAGAATGTTCCTGACCTGCTGAACCAAAGCCAACACTTCCCAGCATTTGGTCTACTTTGAATCTGTGTGAAGAAGCAAGATTCTTTAAACATAACGTATAGTAGAACCTCTTTATATTGACATCATTTAAAGTGACATTATTTCTTAAATAACTCACTTTTGAGGAACTGTAAAAAATCTGGGTGGAAAAAGTAAAAAAAAATTTGAGGGATAACTGCCGAAAAATAAATATGTTGCCAATTTTTGTTGCTTCGCGTTGTGTTTCTCTTGGTGCGGACTGTATAGGTGAGCCAGCTCATATCTAAAAATAATCACCTCACTAGGCCTCCAGTGCTGTTAATCTGTCTACCCGCCACTCCTCAAGTGGTTGAATGTTTCTGCACGTGATGTGACTACCCTCAGTATTTGTGCTGCCATTGTGCGCTCCCATGCTTGCCTTATCACTTTGCTTGGGTTTTGATTACTGTTTGTGATGACTTATTACACTTTGTTCTTTGGACACACCATGAGCAGTGTGGAAGCCTACAAATTGACTCACAAATACAACTCCAGACTGTGAACCAAGGCATGTCTTCCTCCTATTGTGATGTCCACCTCTCCCCCAGTCCATCACACTTGACAATATACAGGGATATTCTGATTTCCTCACTTCCAGCCTTCTCCCGCCAACCCCATCGTGTTTACATGCTGTACTATTGGAGTTTGTATGTTTGGCCAGTGATGGGTTGATACCCACATTTTCTCGATACCGATACTTTGAGCAATTCTAGAAGTTACCTTTTCAATACTCAATATGTTTACCAATACTCGATACCTTAACCGATACTCGATACCTATACCAAAACTTAATACTTAACATTTTGAAAAATTATTTGAATTAGGCCACTAAGTTTTCCTCTCACTATTAATCACATTATTCAACAATAAACGGCACACCTGATACACACTCGGTCGTTTGAAATGCCAATCACAGCCATAGATTTTGCATTGAAAACCAAATTGCAGGGTAAACTACCGCTTGTTATTGTATCGTATCATTAATTGCATTTCTGAAAGAATATGGCAACAGTAATTAAAGTTTTTGAGCCATACCATTTATGGATTGCTTTCGTTTGAATATAATGTGTAATCTATTTGTAACAATCTCTAACTTATGAAATTGTATTTGATCAATGGCAGCTGGCGAGCATGTAGTTGTTAAATGATCCGCTAGATGGCTGCGCTGTTACTCTAACGTAAAATGCTAGGTTTCCAACTAGATGGCACATCACCCTAGATCCTGTTTAGGAATTACTCTAGATTCTGTTCTGCTGTTCTTACAAACACGCATCCGCTCAATCGACTTGACAGCTTTTGTGTACGACTACCACGGAATGTTACGTTGTTTACTGGAGGATATGTGTCATGTTAAGAATCATGTATTGTATGTGATATGTTTTGTTAAGGAATTACTGCGAAATATCATATTCCACATACTGCATATGATTTTGTCTGTAGAACAATTAACTTTTATGAACAATTCCAAGTAGTATGTTAACTTTGAACCATTTTATTGCAGATCCTTATGGACATATTTTAATAACTTACTTAAGTTACCTTAGTTTAAAATTTGGAAAACTAATATATTAATTTTATAACATATGCACTATTAATGGCACGGCTATAACTAAAAAAGTTTTAGGCAAAAAATGTATGATTTAATTCTAATCCACACTTTTTTTTTTTTCAAAAATATTTGTGGAAAAAATGTGGTTAGAATTGAGCAAATATGGTAATAAAAAACAGTAAATAATATTCACGTCACGACTTAATTGTTGGACATGTTTTTTTTTCAACAGCAGTATTTACAACAAGGAATGTAATTTTTTCAGTTTTAAGATTCAGTATCGTCGATACCTCTTGATACCGATGGTAAGGGTATTGCTCATTGCGGTGTTGAGGATCGGAACCAGCCCATCCCTCTTCGACACACGTGCTCAGTATATTTGTATTGTAATACTTGCACACTGCAACATTAACATTTTACAAATATAACATTTTTCCTGGGTAACTTATATTGCCATATCAAAAACTTAAAAATCATGTTTAAAGTAACTTGTTTTCCGATAATCTAAGAAAAGCTATTATAAATTTTTTTGTACGTATACCGATTGATACTGTCTGATGTTGTTCCGACTAGCGATCAGTTGAACCCGCACTTTTGCAATCGATCGCTTGAACCAACTACATTTTTACTAACTCACATGCGAATCTTATTACACAATTATTCAATTATTTTGTTTATTTTACGAAGCATTTATTTTGCGATTTTAAATAACTAAAACAAATTTCATGAAAATTTTGTGATTTTGTGCCTGGCGAAAGACAACAAACTATCTCATCTGCATGTTCACCTTTAACAGATTCGTAACCGCGTTTTTATGCAAATTTTGCAGGGACTTTGTGTTCTTATATGCAGTCCTGAAGAATAATTTGAACTATAACACATCCACCTTTTAAAAATTTGTTTTGTGAATGGATAACTTTTTCTTGTCTAGCAAACATTTAACTAACTATCCCATAAGGTGCTGCATCTTAGGCAGATTTGCGGCCCAGTTTTAGGCCAATTTTATTGCTAATCTGCATTTGCATCTAGATTTCCAAGGAATCCACTGGAACACACATAAGTTTTAAATATTTACGTTTTGTTAATAAACATTTCGTTGTTTTCTTTTGTTGACAGTATAACACACTCTCATCAGTTACCGACTGGATCACCTAACATAGATATAGAAGCTCAAATTTTTCGACCCAAAAATGTTAGAGCCCAACTTGAGCTGCAAGCAAGTATTTGGCTCGAGTTTGATTTTTCGAGTACTCTCGGACCTCTACCGTCAGTTGAAACCAGAGTTTTAATAACTTAGGTTTCAGAAAGTAGTGTTTGTGTGCTGTATAAACAACAAAGCCTCAGTTTAGTTTGTAAGTGGAACCTCTGTGTATTGAATTTAGATGGATTGAAAGTCTGCATCCTTAGAACATATTCTCCGGTTTTGATTTTTCTGCATTTCAAGCTCTTATTCATTGAACGTCCACATGTATTGAAATTGTTGACAGTACCTTGAGAAACGATGGATAGAGAATCCACAGTATGGTGCAAAAAATTATGCAGCATCCAATGTTATTGTTTTTGTAATTGTTTGGGGACAAGGGAGGTCTCAGATATACTTACGTGAATTTTTTTTTTATTCAGATGTCTATTTATTAATATAATTTGATGTTCGGTTGAAATATTGTCAGATTTTTTTGCAAGAGGCCACCAAACATTGAATTTTCAGTCCGAAAAACGTTAGCCATGTCCAATATTAACGTTTTTGTAATTGATTGATGACAAAGGAGGTTGCAGATACCCTTCTATGGTATTATTTTATTCGAAAGATGTCTGTTTATTAAGGTAAATTATTGTTTTGTGTATATAGCCTCTTTTATTCCTGCTAGAGGCATTCAAATATTAAATTTTTGCTCACCAAAAAGTACGGTGTCTCCAATGTTACCGTTTTTGTAATAGTTTGGTGACAAGGGAGGTCGCAGATACTCTTCTGTGGTATCATTTTATTTGATAGACATCCGTCTAGTGAATTAAATTAATTTTCCATGCAAAAATCATGCAGATTTTACGCCAGAGACTATTAAGCATGGACTTAAAGATGTTCAGTAAATCCTTGTGCTGCTTGATGTTTTTGACATTTTGAAAGACAAGGAGAGGCTAAATATAAACCTCTCGGGTATAATTTTTCAAAACACATCTAGCTATGAAAATAAATTTGTATCTAATTATAAAAAAAGTGTAATTTTCTTGTTGTAGGCATTTGAACATAGATTTGACATTGCTTGCTAAAACCATGCGCTGCTTTCTATTTTGGACCTTTTGGGATACAAAGGGAGTCTTTAAGTATATTCCCTTTTATTATTCTTTTCTAGAAACATCTGCCTATTAAAATAAATGTATAATTATTTTAAAAATGTGCCATTTTGGCACTAGAAGACAATTGAACACAAAGTTTGTGCAAAAAATGGGAAATTGATATATATAGTGGTTGGAGGGATGGGTAAAAACCTATCAAAAATTTCCTGAAATATATTTATAGGGACAGACCTAACGACATCTCTGGAAACCGCGAGGAGTCACTTTAATAAGGTTCGACTGTTGGTAGGGACCGTTATCAATGACTGATTTCATTTGTGTTCTTCTTTCAATGTAGTTTGTTTGCACAGATTGCAAGACATTCGTATATAGGAATCCCAACCACACATGTTGACAGCGAGAAAGTATTCTCATCTGCTGGAAACGTCATCTNTTCACAGATTGCAAGAGACATTCGTATATAGGAATCCCAACCACACATGTTGACAGCGAGAAAGTATTCTCATCTGCTGGAAACGTCATCTCCAATCTTAGAACTAGCTTGCCTCCATAACCATGTAGAACTGATATTTTTGCACGAAAGACTTGGGGATGGAGTATTTGAAGCAAATTTTTGCTAAACCTTGACATGTGTTTAAATTGGTGAAACATTGTAAATAGAAGTTTCAAATAATGTTCAAGGGTGATGAGTAACTGAGTAATTCTTCACAGAAACTTGCTTAACTGTTATAATTTTGTTTCTTTTCTTTGCTCTGACCTGTGGTATGTAGTAATTTTTTACTCCGTAATGATTTATAAAATTTTTTAGGTAGGCCTACACATTTGATAAATTTGCAAAACTATACTTGGACAAAATTTTAGATGGTAACTGTTCAGTCTGCACCAAAGGTAGCAAATTATATTTATTACTAGCTGCGCCCGCGGCTCCGCTCGCGTGGTTATAGTAACAAACTTATAGGGAGAAATGTCAGTATTTGTTAATAGACAGACACTGATCATAAACACAGAATAGAGCTCTAACAATGTCATTTTTGGTTCTAGAATCGCTGTTTTACATGGATACGGGTCGTCATTTATATTTCTTAGTAGATCTGGGTAAACGCTGGCAATCAGTTCCGTATCACTCTGCACCAAATTACTAAAATCCCCCATTAGTGACCACACAGCCCTCGGCATCTGTTTCTTACCGCCCATCTCCAATTTTTAATAGTGTATCAGCATAATGTCCTGTATCAACGTCATTGTAGAGGTTCACTTTCATATTTGTCGTCAAGCTGAATTTCTAGGCATTTGCCCATAAGCTTGACGACTTGAGACAGGCTTTGATTTCATCTGCAGGTGTGCCCCTTTGAATCACCGGTAGCGTTTGGCGGAAGTCACCAGCCAGTAATACAACCATTCCTCCCATAATGCCTGTATTGTTTTGTATATCCTGTAGAGTTCAGTTTAGGGCCGCTATCCCTTTTTTGTGTGACATTGTGTTTCGTCCCACTCTAACAATTTACATTGATGCAGCATTGTACCCCGAGTGCTATTATTACAAAAAATTTTTTCCTGAGGGAATGAGATATTTTTTTGGGATAAAAAGTAGCCTATGTCACTTCCCGGCCCTCCAACTGTCTCTGTGCAAAAAATCACGTTGATACGTTGCTCCATTGCAACATGAAAGGACAAACAAACCAACACACTTTCGCATTTATAATATTAGTTAGGACTGCAAACCCTCTTTCTACATATATCTGTGAAATACATATGTGCATGTAAAAAAAATTAATTAACTTAAATTACATGACAAAAATTTTTTTGTATTAAAATAAAAATGTTATCTTTGTTATAAAACAAATTTTTTATGTGTTACAAAAGACCTTGGTTTGACACAAAGCTTGGGATATTTTCAGTAGTGTCACATTTGATCAGGCCCTGCTTGAACTAATAATTGTAGACTTTTAGACTTCTGCTTTTCTCCCATTCTTTACATTCCACTGGTGATCCACTCACGCTTCATATCATCACTATTATTCCTGAAGACCTTATCTGTTGACTGCCGTTGATATCGTCTTCATTCTCTCGCCTTATGATATTTGTAGCCAGACAATGCAGCTGGTCGACAGGTTTTCTTGGGGATGAAATGTCCCCTATCCATTTCCACCTCGTTTCACCCTCATCGGCTCTCATGACCTCGCTGTCAAGAGCCGTCCATATCTCTGCACACTCTATACAACATGTTTATTTGGTGGTCTTTAGTTTCCATATTCTGTAGTGTTTTGTGGTTAAAAATGGAAAACGTGGAAAAGAAGTAAACAAGCACATGAAAAAAATTTTTGTGGAAAATTAATTTTATATGTTAATATTATATTACTGTTATGAAAATGAGTAGGTTTATTTATTGTGTTGGCTGCAACTGATGTGGCAATAAATAGTGTTACTTAATGTGTGCAGTGTTTTGAGTTAATTGTAATTTGCAGAACCGGAGCCACCAGAGTTAATGAACGTGACCGAGGTGATGACGGAAGTGACGAGGAAGTTTGCCCTCCTCAAAGAGCGACTGGACGCTATGAGGGAGCAGCTGGAAAGAGAAGAACAGCAATGCCAATCAAAGATAGACAGCTGCAGGTATTGTGCAACTTAACCCTGGATGTAGCTGGTTCTCAGTTCACCACTTCTAAAGACCCTAGTGCCAGTCAAAGATAGACAGCTGCAGGTATTGTGCAACTTAACCCTGGATGTAGCTGGTTCTCAGTTCACCACTTCTAAAGACCCTAGTGCCAATCAAAGATAGACAGCTGCAGGTATGGTGCTACTTAACACTGGATGTAGCTGGTTCTCAGTTCACCACTTCTAAAGACCCTAGTGCCAATCAAAGATAGACAGCTGCAGGTATTGTGCAACTTAACCCTGGATGTAGCTGGTTCTCAGTTCACCACCTCTAAAGACCCTAGTCTCTTCTTTCTGTCTGCTGTTTGCCTCTTCACCTCATGTAAACATTAACATTGTTATGGGCTTAACGAATAGAACAAGTGCGCCCATCAAACGCTTTAATTCAAAACTTCTTTGTTCATCAAATTAAAAGATTTATACACTGCTTATTTATTGGTAAAGTTTTCCTTTTAAAAAATTACACCACTTACCCTTAACAAGTAACACTTACGGAAGTTTATTCAAAAGATTTTTATCTTTTGAAATCAATTACTTCTGTAACAAATCCTCTTCATTTTATTGTGCAAGAAGCACTTGAAAATGATTGCACTTGGTAAAATGCACCACTCGATGTAAATAAACATTTCTGGCCATATTGGTGAAAGTTCCCTCTTCTAGAGTATTTTTTTATTCGTAAGACGTCATCTACCTATTAATTTAAATATTTCATATAAAAAAAATTTTCACTTACGCAGGAGATGTTTAAACAGAGTCTTCATTTNGTACCTATTAATTTAAATATTTCATATAAAAAAAATTTTCACTTACGCAGGAGATGTTTAAACAGAGTCTTCATTTGCACGGGGGAGGTGAGAACGCACTTTGACACGCAATTTATAAATATTTAGGGGTTAAAATTTATAAGGTCTGATTTTTACGATGGTAGAAATTTTACAGACATTCTCATAATGGAGTTTACTGTATGTTATGAGTAGAGACACCTGTTTTTTGTGGTGCGCAAAATAAACACGAAATACACAATTTCTCGTAATAAACAACAAAACACACAAAAAAATGTGCGATAAAATACAGTATTTCGGCGTGTATAGGTCACACATTTTCACAAAAAAAAATTTGGCAACATACAGTACAGTTTAATATTTCAACCTAGTTTCTAAGGAAGTAAAAAAAAACAAATTAATAGCTTTTCACTTGTGCAATAATTTGTTTACTCGCATTCATAAACAAAATAACCATCCCGGACGCGTAGACATGTTGGAGCTCGGCCATAGATGCCGTACATGAGAAAATTTCGCTGCTGTACGAGACAAATATACGTAGTTCGCACGCTCGCCGTCGCGTCACAAGTGCGCATTAATATTATTCCTAATTTTTTATCAAAAATTTTTGGTGGGCCTATACACGCACGCAGAGTATACACGTCAAAATAGGTACATTTCTGTTGTGAATCCACATGTTTAAGCCGCTAATTCGATAAATNGCACGCAGAGTATACACGTCAAAATAGGTACATTTCTGTTGTGAATCCACATGTTTAAGCCGCTAATTCGATAAATTGATTCAATATGCAGTCGGGATTGGAAAGTCGACTTAAGCGATATTTCGAAAACATTGCCACTGAAGCGATATCACTATGTTTCGGAAATAAACTGATCTTGGTGACAAACTAATTTTGTTTGCATTTTGTCCCTTTTCACTTGTCATTGCATAATTAATGTAATCTTGTTTGTAGCTCTGGTAGAGCACTGTTATAAAAGCTGTAAATTANTTTCACTTGTCATTGCATAATTAATGTAATCTTGTTTGTAGCTCTGGTAGAGCACTGTTATAAAAGCTGTAAATTACTTAGCATTTGGAAAATGCTACTGCACCAGTGGCAGCAACGCTCTCCTCACAACGTAGTCACCTGAAAAAAATGTTTGAATTGCTAAAAGATCGTCTCCCCCCCACCCCCGGAAAACATCAGATGCACTTCCAAAGTTTTCCAAACAAAGTCAGTCAGTCACATTTGACTTCACAGTTAAAAATGGTCGATGAGAGGAGTCTCAAGAAATTAAATGATTTAATTGAGTNAGTCAGTCACATTTGACTTCACAGTTAAAAATGGTCGATGAGAGGAGTCTCAAGAAATTAAATGATTTAATTGAGTCTGACAGTGGTAGGGAATTCTTTGAATGTCTTGGTAAACTCTTTGATCCAGGAAATATTCTAAAATTGTCTTTAAAAAACCATGAATATGTGATGCAATAAAAAAAGTACCTATCTTGTGTGAGCTTTCATCTGAGAGTTTGCAACCATATCTGTTGTTTAGGGATTCTGTACTTAACGTGTTTCAAAATGATCAAGATGTTGATATTGTTAAATTGTTGCTTTCACTGAAGTGTGATTTTTCTGACTTTGGTAATGCTGCAGTGAAATCAGTATGGATTCCAGTCAGCAATGTAGACACTGAAAGGAGTTTCTCAATGTATGGGAATATAATGACTGACAGAAGGACAAACTTTAAGCCAAGCAATATGAAATTAATGACAGTGCTTGCGTTTTCTGATTAAATGTTTGCTATTTTATTTTTGTGCCATCACCAAAGTAGCCAAAGTTTGTTGCAATATGAAATATGTGCGAGCGCTGGCATTTTTAACCAAATATGTATAATTTTATTTTTCTGATATTACCAAACCATTTTTTTGCAACCAAATTTTAGCAAAATTTTTGATGAAATTAATTTTAAATTGACGAAAAATGCACCGAAATCAACTAAAAAAATTTATGAAATCTATCAAAATTTTTCATTACAAACAAATGTCTCTTGTTATGAGATGTGGTTCCAAAACACATGTATTATGTCTTCCTATTTATACATTAGACTTTTTATGTACGAAGAATTAAAAATGGTGTTGTGATGCATGCCAACACTGTTAATTTACGATGGCTGATTCAGAAGTCATGGTAACTATTGTTTATCTCCCCAAAATGACCCAACACAGGAAATGTACTACGTACAGTTGAAAGTGCACGACATGTACATTTCAAAGGTGACACCACATGGGGCATGCGTGCAGGAATGTCCGGCAAGGAACAAAGACCAACTTTGCTGCTTGAAACTGCAGTTTAATTGATAAATTCTCCTACAAAATGTATACTCTCACGTAAATGGGTACGTATTGTATGTGCACGAGCTGTTTAACATCCTTCAAAGTAGTCTCCGAGGTTGCAACGGTTCCTTGCCAGCGATGAGGCAGACATCGTCACAGCATTTCGACGAGAGGTGGGGCACATTGACGGATCTCATGCAGCCGATGGTATTTCCCGTCTGCCTCATCGCTGGGAACGAACCATGGAGAATCTCAGAGACCACCTTGAAGGATGTTAAAGATGTACACATGGCGCTGCATTGAGGGAGAAATAATAAGATCAGTGGAGTGTCCCTTTGCTGTGTCCCTGTGGTGACCAGGAAGGCTGCAGTGTTGCTAGTGCGCAGATCCCTTGAGTGACGTAGAACGTTAGACATTATAAAAGCCTGGAGGGTGTTGGAAGAGCTATGATAGGATTAGGGATGGGTTGGTTCCAGTAGTCGGTTCTCGGCTCCACTGGTGCTTAGCCTTGAGAACCGGAACTGAGAACCATTATTATATTCGTGTTACACTTTATTTATAACAGCAACCGACATCACTCCCACAAAATATCTTCTATATACAATGATAATATATACTGTGTATGTAAAATTTATATGCCAGAAAAATATCACGTCATGCAAACACAATTTTGCTATTGTAAACCATGAAGTCCTACAGCCTTGAACTATAAGAAACTGTTATAGTTGCCAGACTCTGGTGTGTGCACTGTGCATGAGTCAACACTAGTGACACTGNCTTGAACTATAAGAAACTGTTATAGTTGCCAGACTCTGGTGTGTGCACTGTGCATGAGTCAACACTAGTGACACTGTCATTCCAATGAACTACTTGAGAGGTATAGTGGGAAAATTGCATCCATGTAAACTGTTAATATGCCATCAGTAGAAACTATGATCATTATAATTTGTTCATAATGCATCTATGGTGTAAAGACTGAACAAAAGTCTTTGTATGCTTTGAGATTAAAATGCATTTTATTACTGCGAATTTTCTAATGATATTGGTATCAAAAATGTAGTTTTAAATTTTGGATAAAATATTGCATGTATTAAAAAAGAGCAAATAATGGCTTCTGAACTGTCACAGTATTTTGCTATTTAGGCTGAAAATGAAATAGGAAAGTTTTCATTGTGTGAAAAACGGTATTCTATGGGCAAGCTCAATTCATCACATGTTCAACAAATGCCTTATCTCAACAACTTTGTTTCTGATTTGTTTATTTTCACACTGAGTTTACTGGTACATATGCTTGACCTAGGTGAAGTGAAAGTGATTCAAACATAAGTTTTTACAATGTATTTGTAAGCTGGGTGACTCTCATATACTGATTGTTTATTTACCACAACAAAAACAGTAGTTCTGGAGGACCCGAGAAGACGAGAGATCTTTGTCAAGGTGCAATGCCAAAATATTTCTCGACCGTCATCTTGGAAAAAACTGACTGTTGCAACCTTAAGCAGTGTTGCCAATGGTAGCAACACCAATCACTGTCTTCTGAGGTGGGAAATCAGTTCATTCAAATACAAGTTGGTTTTAATTTCACAACAAAGCACAGGTTGAGTATAAAAGNTCTGAGGTGGGAAATCAGTTCATTCAAATACAAGTTGGTTTTAATTTCACAACAAAGCACAGGTTGAGTATAAAAGAATACCCCAACTTTGAAGGTTTATAATTTCAAAACCAAACAACCTGCAACCTTGATTGACCAATCAAATGAACCGTGGAACCGTGAAGTTTGTTTACCATACATTCATAAATGTTCAATGTGACCACCAATAACGGCCCGAACGACATCTATGTGATAATCAAACTCGTTCTACGCTCTTATCAGCATGTCCGGTGTTACGGTTTGGATGGTGTCCATAATTCTTGTTTTGAGGTTGTCAATGTTAGCCGACAATGGTGGACGAAACACTTGATCCTTTATGTACCCCCATGGAAAAAAATTGCACGGGTTAAGAGCCGGGCTTCTTGGGGACCAGTGATGAAGAGCCTGGCCACCAGCTGCTCCTCGACCAAACCAGCATCTGTTGTGTGACCACGTAAAATAAAATGTATTAATTAATGTAGGAACTCTTTCCTATCATGTATTTTCTGCTTGTCTAATGTGCGTTGGCAGTGTACCCAGAATAGCCTTTGTTTCGTATATGTCAAGTTGCTACTCACTGGCTGTCAGAATCTCGCTAACTTATATGAAACAGACCATACTGTGAGTTGCAAGCGCTTGGTGCCTACACATAATTGTATGATAAGAGGGGTGTAGTGTGTCCTGTTCCAGAATGTGGTTTTATTCAGAAGAGGTGTGTGTTTAAATAAATCAACATTTCAAAATCAAATCCTCTGATTTTCCTGCAAGATGCCACTGAAAATTAATTTTGGGGTTGGTAAATCTTGTGTGTAGAATGATACGTTGACATTTTTGACAACAAGGAGAGATAAGTACACATGTCGGAGGTGTTATTTTATTCAAAGACGTCTGACTTGAATTAAAGTAATAACTTAATTTTCAATTCTTGTTGATTTTACACCAGAGAAAATTAAAACACTGTCATCATATAATGCTTAACCACTGAACATTTTTACATTTGTGGAGACAAGGGGAGTTAAGTATGCTCTTCTCAGGTATAATTTTATTTGGTAGACATCTGCCTATTAAATTAAATACAATTTTTAATTTCAAAATTTGGTTTTTTTGCCAGAAATGATTTGACATAAACTTCACATAAAAAAACATACTTTAAAAATGAATTTTAAAAAAGTTTAGCAGTTGAAATTGGTTAGTTTTGATATTGCACAATAGTATCGGGAACTGTGGAGTCTCACACAATTGGGGACCTACTGTAAATATGTTGTTATGGTTTTCTGGCAGCTGGCACATTGTATTTGTATATCTATTCCTTTGTATTTACAGTATTGTATTAATGATGTTTCCTCATTATTTTGCCTGATATAAAATTACTTTACAACAAAAACATTTTTTCATATTCGTTTTACCTGTTAGTAATTTTAAACTTTTTTTACATGTGTGCAAAGAGTGTGTGCTGTGATTGGTGTGCATGTTTATTTTGTAGGGAGGAGGTTGTCAGCCTCAATCAGGAGATCCGAATGAAAAAGGAACAGTTAAATCAGAAGAAGAGTGATGAACGAAAGGCAGCACGGCATATTGCGGGGGTAACATTATTCAGCCATTTATTTTTTACCACATTAATTTTGAATGTTGTATAGTAAAATATTGATAGTAGTTGGAAATGTTGTAAGCCAAAATCCTAGACTTTTTGAAAGTATTTTTGGGCAATATGTTTTTTTTAGTTATGGTGTGTCTTCTTTTGCTTTTAAAACAATTTTAAAAACATAGCACAAGTCTACGAATATTAGAATTTTTGGTATTTACTCTTATACGACGTGCATTTATGGCCTCCAAAATGGTGATGGTTATACGCGGATCACAGAATCTGAGCTGTTAGTGCACGCTTATGTATTGGGCTTTGCGCCAGCAGCAAGATAAGTAAGAACCCTGTTATAACATTCCTGCATATAACACCATTAGTTCATGGTCCCACCATTTCTCAATAAGGCTTAATAGTTTTGTTTTATGTTCATATTTTTAATTTCCTGTTTAAAACATCAGTATTTGTTCAAATTCTTGTAGTATCTCGGATGCAATTTTTCTATTAAGTAAGATTTCATAGTTACAATACAGTAGCCTACAAACAGATACAGAAAACAGTTTATACTTGAAATATTAAGGATTTTAGAGGTGATGGTCCTGAGAATTACTAAGAGAACCAATAGTAGATGACCAAGCAAGCCTACAATGCATGTCATTGTGCATTAATTGATGATTAACATGGTCCATGGAATTCAGATTACTGATATTTTTGCATCAAATGATTCAGATGATGATGATGGTGATGATGATGAAGAACTTGACTAGCTAATTATATGCAAAAATTATTACACTAGAATTTAGTTTTGCTGGATGTGTGTCTACAGCTGTAATACTGTTTGCTGATAATAACATTTTATTTTACTGACCCCTTGAAAAATGTTATAACAGGGTTCTACTGTATTGGAATGTGCTCTCACCTAATCTTTTTTGTTGAATGGAAAATATTGTGAATTAAATGGAGAACACAAGAGTGTCACTGGATGTGTGGTTGAGAGTACTTCGTACCAAGATGTATTTTTCATGTCCGCGGCTAAGGAAACTCTAAGGACGGTCCAGCCTTGAGCATCACACACCACACCACCTTCACATACACCCGCCACTGAACTAGCGTGCAGTCTTCACATCAGCAACTTGCGTCTGAGATTTTCTGTGGTGATCCTGCCATTTATGACATAACTAGCTGTGCCCGCGGCTCAGCTCGCATGGACTACAGAATTATTGTTTATAGATTTTTTTAAAAATAAATAACGAAAATCAAAATTTGCAGCGGACTTGCAATAAATACACGTACATGCTCAAATGTGATTAGTTTGTTACTAACGACCGACAGAGTGCCGGCCGAGCGCACACGACTCGTGTTACACTCCTCCTCCCCCCCGACCTCCCGGGCGCCCCCACGCCGCCATGGCTCTCCACGTCCGCGTACGGTCAACCGATTCGCGAAAAATTACTTTTTCACAAAACTTTTGATATCTTTTTAAAAGTAGAGGCGGGAATTGGTTTAGACAGCGTATTGCAAGTGAGCGCACTGGCGGCAAACTCTTTTCCGACTTGATTCACTATTATCGACACTGCTTATTCCTTATGTTACGTTACGTAACAAAATAAATACTAAAACCTGGCTAGAGAACATAGCTATTAATTTAAAAAAAAAACACGCAAATCGGACAAGTGGTTCACGAGTGATAAGCGCACTAACAGACAGACAGAGTCATGTTGAGTTTTGTAATATGTATAGATGATAAAGGTGTGCAGCATAGTCTGGTAGAACTTTAAATATCATGTACAGAAGTTTTTACACTGCCACTTGCAATGAGTTACATAACACTCGGGCTTGGTGCTCGTGCATTGTTTGGCAACAACAGGGTTTCTTACACAATAGAATCTCTCTCTAACTTGACCCCATTTATAGCAAGCATCATTTTATCACAACTCGTTCTTGAGGAACAATGAGAAAATTAAAAAGTTTGGGGGTAATCGGGTAAAAAAAAATTTATTGCACTTTTTATGTTGCTGCATGTTGCGTTTATCCTGGTAAGTGCTGTACTGGACATTGTGCATGTCTAAAAATAGATACTATCACTCCTAGGACACCAGCGCTTGCCAATACCTATTAACTCTGCCCACTGTCACCCCCTTGGCGGCAGAATGTTACCACATGTTTGTTGACAACTTATTAAGCTTATTTTTTTGTCGGCTCCAATTTGATAACAATTTAATCTTGATTTTGTGGATTTTTTTTCATGACCTGTGTTTTTTAAATTGGCTGGAGATTTCATTAAAATGATTGGAACGAGAGCCAGCTTGTTGCACCATATGTCTATGTTAAAGTGAGCACTTTTGAAAGCCCTTATTTATACAATTTTTTCTTACATTTATGTATTCTTCTGCTTTGTGTCAATATAAACATTTCCACACAATTTCATTTAATGTTTACATTAGAAGTCTGCGAGCGTGGGATTTTCAGTTCGAGCCGCGCCTGAGTGGGCTTACAAAAAAGTTCCTGAACTCAAGTTCAAGATGTTTTATTATTGCATACAAAACAAACATTTTTAATAAACATAATACAGTCAACTCTTGATTTACCGGGGGCGGCTTAATCAGGTTGCGGTTTAACAATGGAGCCACCAGATCAAAGTCAAATATTGAACAGCTGCCGACCAGTTGCACATCGCTGCTATTAATAACCCTCGTACATGCTGTTAATTACCTGGTTGCAGTCGAGTGATGCGGTACTGATTATTTTAATTAGGGATGGGTCGATTAACAAAAAATGTAGATTCCGGTTCCGGTGCCGATTCTACAATTTAAATATCGGTTCCAGTATTCGGTTCTATTTTGAATACTTGCCTTTTGCTTGTAACTTTATTAAACCAATGCAGGTAAAATTGATTAAATGTTTTATTTAACCGTTATATGGAAAATTTGAACAATAACAAAGTGTGAACATAAGTTTTTATGTATACAGATAAACTTGTATTAAATTTATTTAAGGTTAGTAAATATGTAAAAAATTATTCTTTTTTACATTAATAAGTGGTGATTGTAATATGTTTGGAAAATACTTTAATTAAACAACTCGTGGCCCTAAACCCAAACATTATGCCTTGCTGTACAATAAAGGTAACCTCCAAAGGTACTTTAAAAGAATGTCAACAGCTGTGGTATGCAGCCTGATTCCTTATATGTTTTTGCTTCTTTTATGGTTACTAGGCAGCCCTTTTTTTTTGTCTCTCTTATGCAGTGCCACACTGGTTTTTTTTTGCTGTGCTGGAATGTGACACCTCTTAAAAAAAAGTCTCTCCTTCCTCTTTTACTCCTGGCCATCCCTTACATGCTGCCAACCAAAGAAGGCTGTATGGATCCGCTAGCAGTGTTGTTTAAGGGGGAGGGCTGAGAGAAAAAGAGGGAGTGAAGGCAGAGGAGTGTTGATGAAAGAGCGAGAGATGAGATAACAGACTGCTCCCATACTCTTCCCTCCAAACATCACTGACCCCAGAAATTTTTTCCTTTATGTTGGGAAAAAGGGCGCGCTATACATGAGTAAATACCATAGTTATTTTTGTAACAACAGAGTTTTGCCATTGCTGTGTATAACAAAGAACCGAGTAATTGTTGTTTACCTAAATCCGGTTCCGAGTCAAACCTCAAGAACCGGTATAAATTGGAACCGAAGAACCGAACTGACCCAATCCTAATTTTAATGTTAAAAGGGTTCGGGTACTATATTTACACACTTTTTATAAATGAATGTGTTTCAAACTTGGAAGTATTTTGAATTCAGGAAAATTGTCAGATAGCACATTTTCATTCATAATAATAAAGTATTTCGTGATTAAAACTGGCGTCTGCTCGCCAAAAAGGTGAGATCTTGTAGTTTACAGTCGTTCATACATGCAGAGGCTATTTATTAATTAACTGTGGCACCGAGTACGACTGGATGACAAAATACAACATTAGCATAAATATTATGTGCCGCAAGAATGACTCCTACACAATCAACACGTCATGCATGGTTTTAATAAATAAATACCAGATATTTTCGCTTTGTTGCTGTAGTGGGAGGGGAGTCAACACAAATAAAAAATGGTGAGCCGGCTTCAGAAACGCTTGGCGATTTCAGGCCGAATCTAAATTATTAGCAAGCAGAATCGCTCTACATGGAAATATGTTACGTTAAAATATTTATAGAGCTCGCGGAAAACTTAAAACTCTGATAATATGTTTGCATATTTTCACTTTACACATTAAAAACGTGTCACTTCATGGAGGCGTGGTTTCCGAAGCGAGCCGTGTGCACTGGCCGACAGATGGCAGGATGGTCTCCTATATTACTGCTGTGTCGTATAAGTGTATCTTAGCACGTCCTTTCGAAAGTGAATGTTTCAACTCGTGTTGGCTCTCAACAGCTCGGGTTTGAAATATATTACATCAAAATAATGCAAAAATATTTGAAAAATACTCTGCGATAGATGTCCGATATCTTCAATTTATATGAAGCATGCACGTGGCGACATTAGCAGCAAGGACTAGTAAAGGCTTATGATGAAGACATAAACAAAGCTAAACTATCGCATACGGTGTTCATTTTGTTTAAACACCTACACATTATTCTAGAACAAAGTTTAATTTGTTACACTAATAACAGCTGTTTTGTAACGGTATAAAATAAAATACGTACACATTTTGCCTACAATCTTCCTGCCCGTATATTTCTCCGAGGTCTGTTGTGCTAATGTTGGCTTTCAAAATAGCCAACGTGAAATTTTATTACAATTGTTCTCACATCAGCTGATACATAATTATGTGTATGTGATGATATCATTTATGACGTTGCTACATATTGGCTGTGAAAAAATTTTCCCTCCCCATCACTTTAACCATGGAATCTGTTATCCATGAACTCTTAACCAGTCATTACCCCGGAAAATCGGGAGATGACTGTATTGCCAATTTTAAGGTAATCTACATTCATATCTGAGGTTCTAAAGAATAATTTTAATAGAACACGTCTATCTTTTAAAATAATTTTTCTGTGTGAATAAACATACACATGTGTTTTTTGTGAATTAGTTTCCGTTATTTGTTCATTTTTGATGACGTAATACCAATATGTTTTTCACTACTGTTTCTAAAATTTCATAACAAATTTTTGTTATTTTTTAAATGTAATACAATATCACAAACAATAAAGTACCTGTACTATCCATTTTTGTTCAGCAAAATATGAAATGGAAATGCTTGATTTTACTTAAATACTCTACGTTTTTTAATGGTTTAAGTTTGTCAGTTCAATGAAAAAAATACTTATATTTAAATGTGTACAGTAAATGTGTGTGTGTACTAAAGAGGGAGAGGACATAAATGTGTGAAATTAAAGTAATGGCATGCATCGCCAGCATGATTCCCACACAGAATAGAAATATATTTGACATGCCACATGCGCGGTCGTTACATATCCAAGCCTCAGGCTCTGGTGCTCCTCCTAGTGTATCGTAGCGCCGAACGCCGCAGTGTATTTCACCTCTGTAACGTTACTATTCACAACGGAGTCAACTCCTTAACGCCAGAGAGGCCAGCAATCCGCACGACACCGCGCTCCAGTCTGAGAGGGAGTACCCACCCCCTCGCTTGCCTTGCCATGGCCGGCAGGCACCGAACGCGCGTACTCACAGCGCATCAGGGGAGGTGTCCCCCTCCATTCTGCTTGCTCCAGCTACCCCTCGTTTGCCACGTCTCTCGAGGGTATTTATTCGTATACACTCCCTCCAGACAGGGCAGTTCGTGAGCAGTTCTGACCTCAGCATCTTCTGCAACTCTTGCTATCTCACCACACATGCCTTCAGCAGTAGCAGTTAGACTTAGCGTATAACGTTACTATTGTCAGAACTTGTGTTTCTCAACACACTAGGCAGAAACTCCTCTCGCAGAGCCTTCTCCTAGCTTCGAGTGTTGGCCACGTGCCTTGTCCACGCTGGGCATAGGTGTACCGCTGTCTCTCTCGACCTGAACTTCAATCAATAACTTGGCCGCCCTGCAACAAACAGATTGGCAAACTTGGTTCTTTGTCCAACAAACTTTAGTGGGCACAGGTCAGAGATTTATGTCTTGTAGTTTCCTCCTGACGGAATAAAACACATATCTACCAGTTAACCTCTTTTTGGTCCGATTGTTCTCTTTTGCTTTTACCTCCCTTACCCACTTTGCCTTCTGTGTGCATTATCTACTTCTCGGTGCATGCACTATCGCCACGATTAAGTTTAGAACCAAAGACCCCACTGAAGGGAGCTCTTACCTCTTGTCAATGTTTGGTGTCTAGTTGCTACAAGAAACTGGCAAAACAATATACAAAATTCCAACAGGTACCTTTACAATTAGAAATGTTCTCAATTTTTATGTATTCATTAAATTTTGTAAAACAAACTATATTTTTTGATCCTTTCATGGTTTCAGGTTCTATTACAACCCTGAAAAATCAACTGAAACATAATCCTGTGCAGTTTAGTGAACTGCAGAGTTATGAAAATCCTGTTACCACTGTTAAAAAAGAAGCAGGGCAACAATTGTCTCTGAAACATGCATTTGAGACACATTTGCACATAGACCCCCAACTATCTGATAGCCAAGAAAACAAGGGCAGTTGCTGAGATGATACCCATGTGTTACTTACCCTATGAGTTTGTGGAACACCAGGGCTTTGTTAATTTAATGAAGCAGGCTGTGCCCAATTACAAATTTCCCAGTCGGAATGCATTTTCAAGAAACCACATACCTGCACTGTACACTGAGATGAAGGACTCGCTGAAAAATTAATTAAATTCTGATCTTCCTCAGGTTGCCTTTTTGTCACTAACTACTGACGCATGGACCTCACTAGAACATGATAGCTATATTAGCCTGAGTGTGTGTCTTTTGCTATGAGCACTCTGTTACTCAATGATGCTCACACTGCTGAAAACGTACAGAAAATCATAGAGGGTGGTATTGCTGAATGGGGTGTCAATCTTGATCAGAGTGTACCCATAAATAGCATCACGGACAATGCTGCTAATTTCAGTGCAGCTGCTGGGTCGTTGTTCGTCTCGCGACAGTGTTTTGCACATTATTTGCAACTGGCTATAAACGATGCCAACAATGACTGTGCAGGTGTTATGTTCTTCGTAGCAAAGCCAAAGCAATTGTTGGACACTATGGTCGCAGCACACAAGCAAGGAACAGACTTCGTGCTGAAATGGAAGAAACGAAGCCCCCTTCGCTGGAGTTAATCCAGTATGTTGACTCCAGATGGTGCAGTCAATACCAAATGATGTTTTGTCTGTATGAAGTAACGAAGGCTATTGCAGCAGAACTTGCAAACTCTGACAATAACATAGACATGTTAACACAAGTAGAGTTGTAACAAGTAGGAGGAATAATTGAAATTCTGGGCCAACTTGCTGAAGCTAGTTGAGCTTGTTTCTTTCCGTACACAATGATTGGAATGTCTTAACTGCTGTTTCTCGTGTGTTCTTATGTAACATGTTCCATGTGGTAAAGTTCTTCATACTAGTAATGAGTAGAGACCTGAAAAAGTAGGTGTTATTTTTTTGAAAAATAGGTGTTATTTTCTTGCTACAAAAATGCAGGTTCAGGATTATGCTCAGATAGTCAAATACGTTACGCATTTGCGAATGTTCCCTGCTTAGCATTTTTTTTGCAGTCTCTTGTCCGCTAGCGTCAACTATTTAATGACCACAGATGCAGACTTCATACGTATTACCAATAATCCATACAGACGGTAATTGCATACGCCGGCTTTCAACTTTTATCAACTCTTTGTCTTTTCACTTGCTCGTTTGTAGTAATGTATTGTTCCTCTGATTTGTTTACGTTTTGCTGTGCATCTTATTGCAGCTCGCCGTCTGGAAGATAAATACTTTTCAGCAGTTACGGGCTGCAATATTTATTTCCAGCTGTGGAAGTTTTTTTTTAAATATTTTCAAACAGCTCACAATATGTTTGTTTAAGTATAAAGTATCCATTTCACTTTGGCGTAGTTCTGTTTTTCATGCCAGACAATAGTAATAGCGGGCAATAAAAAAAAAATTCCAAACATGTACGCGCAAGAATAGAGAACACATTGGTGGTTCCAGAATAGTTCTCAGTGCAGCCACAAGAGGTCAACGTTAATATTCAAAATGGTATCAATTGTAGTTCGCAATATCGCCACCCAGAGCACAGCAAAATGAAAATGTTCCACTTGCGTCCATGACATATACATCTATGAACTCCAGCCATTTATTAGTAAACAGATATAAGCGAGTCATGAGTAGCGTGATAGAAACTCTGTGATGTTCGCCTTTTCCTGGTCTTTTTGTTGGTTTAAAATTCCGTAAAAATTGGCAGGGCTGATTAATATTGTAAAACGTACAACCACACCATATAATTTTTGTGGCTATAAAAAGCAATAACCTGATTTCATTGTCCATAACTGATACTAATGTATTGGCCCGATACCATACCCGATATAGATACATTAAAAAAATGTTAAGTATCGGAACAACTCTAATAAAAATACGGTTAGCTGGAAGAATATAAGATAAAAATACATGATAATTCAATTTACAAATATATTCTACATAAGGAAATTCACATAAACACATTTTTAACCGCAGCGCCGCTTTGTAAGAAATAAATCATTATTGGATAAAACATGACGATGCTATGAATGTAAACAAACTCAGAGAGCTAGTTGACGTTTATTCCATAAATAACGTGGTGTGTGGTAGACGTGAACACTACAATGGCGGGGTTTCCTAGTGAGCAAAAAACTTTTGCAGGGCCGTGCACTAGAATGTTCACTTGTGCTCATGTTATTTATGGCCATAAACACATGTTATGGAAAGTAAAACATTTTTTCGTTTATGAAGAAAAATGGAAGAAATCTACTGGCCAACTCTGCATGCATTCATATTCGAATATGCAAAAACACATAAAATATGTCGTAAGAAGCAACTGTGTGACATAAAACATTCATTCGCGAAATTCTCAAAAATAGTAATTTTTGGTTTTTTTATGTGAATATTCATGTATAGCGTTTGCTAAGTTTTCATCTTAACTCGTTAACTCGTGCGTTAATTTACGTTCAGATTTGCTGACAAATATTCTCTAGCCGCGCGTATTCTATGGTCGTCAAGTCCTTGTAATAATTCCCGGCGGACGTTTGGTAAACAGTAAGACAAGTACTCCTAACCTCAATCACGAGGCATGATATAAACATTCATTGCGTGTCGGTGTGCATTTTTTTTGCCACTCATTCCGTGAATATTAATTTAGCTGCAAGTAAAGATCAGTGTAAATTTTCAAAATAGCTCATTAAAGTAAAATGAGAAAAAATGCTGTATACAAACTAAAATGCTAAAATTCGCCTTATTATTTGTTTTATCGCAA
>NQII01008595.1:77589-119074 GCA_002778355.1 Clitarchus hookeri | reverse complement strand
AATCGCCACAGTGCTTCATTAGTACTGACGTATCTGCCCATTTGGAAGTTGCTGATTTCGTCATTCGCATTTTCCAACGCAATACCAAACACAGCCATGTCGCTGCCTTTTGTGACGTACTTGCACAAATATTTGATTGATTTGGCCGAATGACAACTCTCAACGTTTGCATGTGTTTCGAAAATTCGTGATAGTAGCGGGCAATATGGTACAATGAATTCATTTCCGATCTCAATCTCTTGATTTTGAACTTTAACTTTGATAGTTCGANTGTAGCTGTGTTCGTGCCCTGGTGGCTTCCGTTGCCTCCGGATGCCGCCTGCACGTGCAGAAAACTTGGGTGGCCCGTCTTTGCAGCTGTGAGGCGCGGGATCCTTTATTTGGACACGTTCTCCGCCCTTAATATTTATTGGTGTAGACCGTCGGCAGGCTTCGCTAGCGCATGTGTTCTGGCGGCCAAAATGCCTGGACGCGGGGAGCGTCAACCATGTAGTTAATTACAATGAAACGTTGTCTGCTGGCTGTATGTATTATGATCATCAAAAGCCTCAGTACAAAATCTCTTTTGTCCGCCATTTTGTAAAATAGTATTACACGACAAATTAAAATTATGCGATATCACCGAAATCCACCGATTTCTACAAAATTTGGCAAATAAGTAGCACTTTGCCAGGACATGTTAAGTTATAAACTTTAAGAGGGTCAGACACACATATTTTCAAAGTGGTGGCCAAATAAAATTTTAGCACAGAATTATTTATCTACGAAATAATGAAACACATTTTAACTAAACATTGTATACTGAGAGTATCAATTACATACATCAATATTTTTTAAGCAAAGCATTATTTTACCGACATTTTGTAAGATAGCCCCACGTGAAATAATATAATTTTTATGTCGCATCTCGGAAAAAAATCAACCGATATCTTTCAAATTTGGCGAAGAATTTGTACTGTGGTAGGCCACATCAATTTGTGTTTTAATTGTGTCTCTAACTTTCCGGATTTCGCCTATACAAACATTTTAGCTCAGTGCGCTATATATACGAAACTATGTAACAGCTTCTCATTCAACTTTGTATATTTTATCTATGACAATCATCGAATGTGATAATATATAACATTTTTGACCTCCATTTATAAATATCGTCACATGAACAATGGAGGTTTTATGTCATATCTCGAGGACTAATCAACCGATTAATACAAAAAGTTCACAAAAGAAATATTGCTACTGCAGGGAATGTCGATTAACATGTGTTATGTGCGGCAGGCATGTTTCAATACTGTTTATTAAAATAATTAATTTTAATATGTTAATTCAATGAAGCATTTCAACACATTTCAACTGAATTTTGTACGCAAACGACATTAACTTAGAAACATAATTTATGCATACAGAGATCATTTTTTTGCCGGATTTTTTGCACAATAGCGCCAGGTGAGTAAATGGAACATTTTGCCCTATTTCCGGGATAATTAAACTAATTTCCACCAAATTTTGCACAACTACAGTAGGCCATGTAAAGTTACATGATAAATCGATATGTTATACCACTAAAAGTGGTTTAAATTTCAAGTGGTGTGTACTTCAGTAAGCGTATTCCAGTAGAAGTAGACGGGTAAACCTTAATGCTGGTTCTGGTGGTTTCTACGAATTCTTTGTGCTTCTTGTGCTTCTTCCCAGAATTCCATTTATTCCATCAGAAATTCCCTTTCACTTTAAAAGAACACAGTTTCCAGTCAGATTGGCATTTGCAACGACAGTAAATAAAGCTCAAGGGCAACCATTGCAAATGTGCGGAATAGATTTAGAAACAGAATGTTTTTCGCACCGCCAATTGTATGTGTCGTGTTCCAGAGTAAGAAAACCATCCAACTTATGCATACGCGTGGAAGATGGTAAAACTAAAAACATTGTATACAAGCAAGTACTTCAATAATAAAGATTTTGAAAATACACATATCTCTTTCAATTAATTTCCCAGAAATCAATAGAACCAAAATATTTTATGCCACAGCAACGCGTGGTAGGGTTAGCTAGTTATTTATAAAAGTATCAACGTTTTCGTAAAATCTGTTTATTGGCATAAATGAGCACGAATATTAAATTAACAGTGCAATTAGTGGAAAAATTGATACTACAAAAGTCTTAGAGCATGCAATTTACTGTAAAATGGCTGTTTCATGAATCTGACATAGGCTAAGTAGTGGTCTATATACAGTACATTAATAATTTGTAAACATGTTCAGCATTTCTGTTAAAGTTTATTCCAGACGTAAATACATTATTTTTGTGAGTGTATACAAGTGAATGTAATTTATGATAATATTAATGTAGTTTTATATAATTGGTTCCGGGATTTTGAGTTTCTACTGAATTTTTTTTACATAAAAAGCCTCGATATACAATTACGAATTATTTTTTCATTAAAAGTGCAGTTTGGAAGGCATTTTCAAAAATGGTGTCGATCGTAAAATTTTGACGATTCTAAACCATTTATAAGCGGATTTATCGCGCTTTTTCAATTTATAAACTTTTGGATTCGTTTTTGTTGCAGTTAGTTACTCAGATGACGATAATTTTGCTTATCTTCCCTAGACAAAATGTCGTTTTCAATTGTTTATAGCTTCGCACGGGGCGGCGAATAACAAACCGTGACTTATTTGATATTTTCTTAGGGCATAGAGAAACTTCGTTCAGAAATACGTTCGTGAGTTTAGTACTGGTCATCGTTTTTCAATCTCTCTAGATTTTTTCAAAATGGCGAACATAACAACCTTCTACATTAGTATCCTGTATTAACGAAACCGTGCAAACCAATTTCAACAAAACTTTGTAAGCTGACAGTTCCTATTAAAAAATTAATATGCTTCTACACAGTGCCTAATTGTCCATCATTTTGTAAGATTAGTACCACATGAAAAAATGAAGTTCTTCTGTCATATATATTAGGAAATGATATACCGATTCCTATCTAATTTAGCAACCAATTATTACGATATGCTATATAAATTTATGTTTGACGTGGGTCTGACACTTACTTTCAAAATGTCAGCTATAAAAGACATTTTAGCTTAGCACGATAAATCTATGAAACCACGTAAAAAGTTTCAAATTAACTTGGAATGCTGACATTATCTATTACGAAATTTATATATTTATATACAGAGCCCTTTTCTCAGTAGTTTTGTAAAATTACGCTACAAGAAAGAAGTGAAATTTTTGACATATATCGGGAAACAAACAACCGATCCCAATCAATTTCAGGCGACAAGTTATACTTGTATAGTCCAACTAAATTTCTGTCACTTAACGAGATAGTCACATATTATCAATATAACAGGTTGTTACCTAAGGGAATTACAGTGTAATTAAAACAAACTACGAGCAGACTCCGCCTCCGGAGAGAATTTGGAGTAAAGCTAAATTTAAAAAAATGTACATTTGCATACCAGGAGATAAAAATATTATGTGACAAACTAACACCAAAAGGACTAACACTAGATCCAGATAAAATAAAGGCGATAATTGATACAGCACCACCCATAAATATAAAGAAATTACGATCCCTTTTGGGCCTCACATCATATTTAAGAAAATTTATTAGTAATTATTCTCAAATAAACAGAGTTAACGAATTAGGACAACAAATTTTATTGGGACATACAGCAACAATCAGCCTTTTTACAATTAAAGGAAGCTATAACCTCAGCCCCAATACAAGCACCTTTTAAAGACGATAGAAAAACAATTTTAGTTTGCGACGCGTCAAACACAGCTGTTGGCGGAGCATTATTACTGGAAGACTCACAAGGTCAAAGATTTGTTATCTCTTACGCATCCAAGTCACTAGCGCAAAATGAAATTAATTGGTAAACAACAGAAAGAGAACTCGGAGCAGTTAAATATTATTGTACTTACTTTCGGCAGTATTTATACGGACGAAAATTTATAGTTGAAACTGATCACGCGTCACTTAAATATTTGACATCAATGGCAGAACATAACAGCCGCATCCAACAATTTTCAACCGCCCTCAGCGAATTTTCATTTGAAACCAGAATTGTTAAAGGTAAACATAATATTATAGTAGATTATTTATCAAGAGTACCGAACACAGAAACACAAAATACATACGAGAAGGAAATAAATAACCAATATTACACATTACTTAATATCTCCCCATATGTAGATAATATATGTATTTCAAGCACTTTCAATATAAGTATTTTATAACACAAAAAAAAAGGAAAAAATTAAGAGAACAATAATTAAACATATCACCAAAAAACTGGGAAGAATATAAAAATACTTTCAATGTTAAGGGCAGAAGCGCACAAAACAAAATAAAATTTTTACTTCCTAAACGAACCACATACCCTCCCAGTTAAATACATACTACATGCAGCGTCAACATACAGTATTATCAAATTAAAATAAATATAGTGAAGGAAGAAAATCCACAAAGCAAATCCGTTCAGTGTGATAGGCCAATTGCAAATGCTTCATTGTATACAAATACAATAAATAATATATTACCTTTTAAACCGATAATTACAAATGTAACAGATACCATTGAACCGGACAAAAAACTATTTATATTCCCACTTCAGCACCTTACTTCTATCTAATACATCACCCTTTCAAGGAGAGTATGACAAGGACCCATTCATTTCAAAAATAATCTTGCCCTTACACAACCAGTTACTGTATCACCAGCGATTCGCCGTCTATCTCGTAGATATCGGATAACAGCAAACTGGGAAATCTATTATAAAGTACATACACCAACAGGGGAACGTAACCTAACGGTGGTACCAAAACATTATGTCCCAGAAATTATTATGGCCCATCATGACGTATTATTAGGGGGCAGACACTTTGGCGTACGTAAAACTATTGATAAGATAAAACAAGCATATACATGGGAGATGATACAGACAGACATAAAGGAATATATAAAAAATATGTGAAACATGCCAGCGCGTAAAACGAGCAAACAATAAACCAGAAGGAGAATTGCAACTCATTCTACCCCCTCCTATATTTTCTATGTGGTCAGTAGACGCAAAAGGCCCTCTTCGAAGAACAAAGTATGGCAATAAGGATATATTAGTCATGACCGAACATGCTACATGATATGTAATGGCCACACAACTACAAGCCAGAGATGCTCGAACTTGCGCACAGTTTATTAAAACAGTCGTATTTAGATTTGGCTTTTCTAAATATTTATTATCAGACCGAGGTATATAATTATAGAATGAAGTAATTTCAAAGTTATTAGTAGAGTTAAAAATAATTAAATTATGCACTATGGCTTATAATCTCCAAACTACCGGCCTGACAGAGGCCATGGACAAAGTCATAGGCCAACAGTTAAGTATGTATGCTGAATCAGATCCGTAAAACTAAGGTAAATATTTAGAATTTATCATATTTAGCTATAATACTACAGTAAATTCAACAACTAGATTTTCTCCATTTTTTCTTATACATGGAGTTAATGCAAGCCAACCATCACACGTAGTTCTCAACAAACCAGATATACAGACAACCGATTGGCTACAGTCAATACAAAAGGTGAGAGACAAAGTGACGGAAAAAGTAACTAAAGGGCAACTCTCACAAGCTAACTATTTTATCAAACGTTTCAGACACAGTAGCTATAAACAAAATCAATGGGTGTGGTTAAAACATCGATCACGAAGGAAAGGACTTTCATTAAAATTTACAGGAACCTATAAAATCCTGAAAGTCCTCTCCGAAAACACGGTACTGATATAAATGAGGAGACGGGGAAAGAATGATAGTGATACGGTAAATACTAGCAATATAAAGCCGGCTTATTTAAGTAATACAAGAAAAATCACTCATACAGCAGCCAACGACAAGCAACAAACAATGCAGAAGCCACGCTTCCTTCCACGCCTCCTCCTGCAGCCATACAGATCACGCTCATCACCACTGCCACACAAATAAACACTACCAATTCAAAACATACAACTCAGAACACACTCACACAAGCCTAGAGTATTACTAAGTAAATTATAAAGGTAATATAATAAAAGGACTCGTATGTCATGTTTTTCAGATGACCAACATGAGAGTTGTTGCTTTGCTTTGTGTAATCCTCCTTTTCTGCATCCGACAGTCCTGTACAGCAAAATCCGACAGTTACACGTCGTTTAGAATTCACTCGGGAATTTATTGGTACAAAATAAAACAGGTCATAGCCTACGAAGAAACTGTACCACTTATTTATAATATTCCACTGCAGACACCACAACCAACTTTTATCACACGCACATGGGAACAACATATGTGACAGTTGAACATAACGTATTTATGCACGAATGCAAAAACAATATCACGAACCATTCCCAACTTACAAACACATCTTGTAACAGAATTGCAGGCAGAAACTGAACAACGAATACGCTCAAGTAGAGGAATTCAATTTATAGGCGATTTGTTCACATGGTGTTGTAACACATTATCAAATAGACATGTTGATAAGTTGATTACAGATGAGGAAATTCTTATAAAGAATGTTAAAAACCTCTCACGTTCATTACACACAAACAACCATACTATTCAAGACGTCATAACTAACCTGCAAAATACCACTTCTCAAATTGATGACAGACTGAATCTAATTGCCGCCACTATTAATACCATAACACTGCCATTACGCCACCATGGAACGTCATTTAACACAGAATTATTAGCACTCACCTAGCAGCGAACACTTTCCATTGTCTTACACATACTAAATACCTTGTTAGAAGAACAATAAATATTAACGCACATCACACAATGCATAACTGATCACTTCCCAATAAAACACATTCCAGAAGATACGTTTTTGAAGGATCTTAATGAATTACACACAAATTTGGAAACAACACCATTAAAATTAGCAATTTCACCGGCACAACCCACTAAGTACTATCAGCTTCCACTAACGGAATGTAGCATAAGCTCTTCCAGATTAGTTATTAAAATTCAAATACCACTTTTGCAGAAAAATAGTCAGAATGGCACATTAATCACATAATTCCGACACCCTTTCAATCTCAAAATAGATCATGTTATTTGGACCCTACCAAGACAATTATAGCACTTGATTTTCAGGCACAACCACTTGTAGAGCTAACAGTGACAACGGAACACGCAGATCACTTTTACTACATTCCACGTGCAATATCAGTACAAACACAATAGCTTGCTATAATGAAATGTTCTTCGCACTACACAATCACTAAATGTGGACGCATGTCAATTTAAATGTTCCAATAACTCATTCATCAAAATCACGGAATTCTTGCTACAACAATTTTTATTTAATAAGCAATGTACCGTCACCAATATATACTGATTGTTTGAATGGTACGATTAAAACATTACTACATGACCCCATAGGAACAATATAATTGCATCTTCCGTGTCACTGCGAATTACGAGCGGCGCATAACGTAAATTTTTCACAATAAACACATTTACGACACGCGCGGATCAAACACATCGCACGTAAATATTGGCGTTCCAATTCAATGGCTAAGTAACACTTATTTCCAGACGGAACAACTTCAAATAAACACTGGTATTCATGTTTAAAATATTACACACTTATTACACACAGACTGGCATCTTCACTCTAACCTGGATCACGTAAACACAGAATTAAAAGACCATATAAATAAATTACCAGAGGATTAAAACTACGTATTTACACCGATGATAACTCTTCCATATTACTCTTCATAACGACAATTATTGCACTTTTGATAGGCGTCTGCGGGTTTCTTTATTTTCGAATCTGTCAGATGGCACATATTTTACGCCGAACGCACCATACCCGAGTACAGCATGAGAAACACACAATTACGTTCTGAGATGTACATTCCTGCCAACCTTCAAATACCCAAGAACGAAACCTACAAATCATATATCCTTTCTTATTAGCAACGCACAATGCAACAACTTCACGACGCAAGAAGAGCAACAATAATCCCGACGAGGATTAAACCAGCATATAGGAGAAACACGCCGTTTAACCAAGATTAAACTTCTCAGCCGTATTGTTATACACGACCGGTCACATACGGCCGAACTGCACGCCAGGGCTGCACTCACTGATCTTCCGCTGTACCAATACACATTTTAATATAATTACCTTAAATAAGTACAAATCAAAGTGCACGTACCCACAACCAATCCCAACATTTAATCCACTCAGTCAAACTAGCCTACGTTTACTGTCGGCAGAGACATAGTAAGTAAAGAAAAAAAAATTCATTATGATATTAAAAAGTAAAATGAAAGTTTAAAATATTATGTTTATTTAACATACATCCTTGATATTCTCGTACTATGCATCGTTCGCATAATCACCCACATGGTGTACCATTATAACAGTTGTGTTCATCATTATAATAACAGAGAAAATTTAATTATCTACAGAATTGTGCAAAAAAAAATTGCAAAGCAATAAGGACCTGTCCACAAAAATGTAACATGAATAATAATAAGTAGAGATAAGGACAAATACAACAATGTGAAGTATTCTGTAAGATAGAAATGCATATCATCTCCTATTTTGTTAATATAAGTAATACTTCTACATGACAATACCATTATAAGCATAACTATTCAATGTAACTTGTATATAACTCCTCTACCAAATAGAGTAATAACCTTTGACAAGTCATGTTAAGAATTATAACATATATAGTATATAGTGTATATAACTGCATTATGTTACGTAGTTTAGGATTCCAGTATTCCGTACATCACAAGACATGAATAAAACCTCACCAATTCGTTGGTGATAAAAAGCAATTAAATTGCCTTGACGCTACTACTGTTCAAAGAAGATTGTTATGTTGGGAAGGACAGAATTACACTAATTATTCAGTGAGACAGAATAAATATCACTACATGTTTAAAGGACACTACTTAAATGACCTTCAGCCTTAACACATACGCATTTATAATATACAAAATATGTAATATGTAATTTGTAACTATGTAATTTCGAAAGGATGTAAGTATGTAAATTTGTAATTGTGATTTGTAACTACCTTCAACATAGTGATCTATATATTTCTAGGGAATATTGTCTTAAATTTCATTTTGATAAATCACCGACAAAGTGCCGGAATTAAAATTATTGTACAATAACATTTTTCAAATAGGCCAATACTCCCCCCCCCCCTTTTCCGNCCACGTCTCGCACGGACAGCGACCAGGAAGACAGCCGACATCGCCAGTCAGCAATTCCACGCCCAACCTCCACGCGTTCACAGTTCATCGACCCAAATCAAACTTGCAGTGCAGCCGACTTCTCATTTTCAGCTATTGTGGCACCGTACTCATACAGCCCAACATATTCTTGATATTTACGGGCCCACTATCGATACTACATTCCTGTGACACTACTTTACTGCTACTACCGACGCAATCCAACTTTATTTCTCCCGCATATATCTCGCATCTTTCTCTTCAGTCAACTACTTTCTCCAGCATCCCTCCAGAGATGAGGACATCTCTTTTCGTCACTTTGGGGGGATGTTAGGCATGGCCCCGTTGTGCACTACCTGTCTAAACAACAGCCGGGAAGGAGGCCACAGACGAGTTTGTTAACTATCGAAGCATAACATCGGGCCGAAATGGAATTCATCAACCATCGGAGAAATGCGCAAAGAGCGACAGAAAATGTGCGTTCAGCTAACCTAAGGACATTACAGTGTAATTAAAACCAACTACGAGCAGACTCCGCCTCCGGCGCACAACGGGAGACGGGAGCCAATCAGAACGGATTACGTCTACACACACACGTGGAGGGGCGTGAAGAGTGGACTGGGCTACGAGGACTGTGAGCGACACAGTCGACGATTGTCATGGTACGAGACTCGGGTGAGTTCCCTCTCAACCATGCTCCTTTTATTAACTAATTAACCTTCAATTTTCTCCTTTTCCCTTGGCAACTTTGTTTGTATTCTGAGAAAATCTGTAGTGTTAAGATATCCAGTAAATGCTTTCGTCCCTCTTTGATTAATTAATTATCTTATTAGCTTATCCTGATACCTTATCCTACCCCTTAATAACATAATAGTTTATGAGCTGGTTAATATCATAACAAGGTGTGTAAATATTTTAGGTTAGTATGCCGCAATTGCCGCATGTTCCATACAATTTTACACAAACGTTATACGCTCCCAGTATCTACGGAGAGTATTGATATTATTTGTCCACCATTTATGATGATAACATCACATGAGAAAATTGAACTTTTATGCCATATCTCGGGGGCCAATCAACCGATTCTAACTGAATTTTGTACACAAGTGGTACTATAAAGGCCTATGTATACTTACATGATTTAAGTGACTCACAAACTTGATTTAAAAATGACTGGCCTCTAAATATTTCTGTTTAGTAAACCCAGTCATACAAAATGTTAGACTGATTACAATTGAAGTTTATGCTCATAATCCTAATCCTATGTCCGTAATGTAGTTGGTTGCATGTCAGCTTACAGTACGAGGGATTCTGCTTTAGAGCCGTAATTAAGTTATATTTATTTATTCAATTGTCTCACTAGTATTGCATATGCTTCTGGTTCCATCTGTAGTGATATATCTGACAACAAGACGTCAAGGCCTACCTACAAACTTCGATTTTAAGAAACTCGTCAAAATAATTTGCATCCTTGTAGAGGAATGTGAGCTCATCAGTTGTTACGATAACTTCTTGTGGTGTTTTGGGATACCAAATGGAATTGAATACGTGTTACATTAACTTGATTATGCAGTAACGATATCACCAGTCGAGTTTGTGTGGAAAATCCGTTTGTTGATCTTACACCGTATATGAAAACTCTGTTACATCTAAAAGGTTCCATCAGATAAAAAATTTTTATTTTATTTTGAACATAAATGCCTTTTTAATAAACAAAGGAGAATTCATAATAAATATAGTAAAATAAATTTTAATTATCGATATATCAATTGTACTATAAGAATTTCTTCTGTTATTTCGAGGACAGGCTATAACGAAAAATTACAAGCCTCATAATAATTAGGACTTCCCTAGGAGACACCCGTGGGGATTGATTCCTGCCAACTTGGATATATTGTTTTTTCTCGTAAACCTGGCTGTAGAGAGGGGTCGTGGTGGTGTAGTGGTCAGACTACTCACTTCCCACCAAGGTGAACCGGGTTCGATTCCCAGATGGGTCGCTCCGGATTTTCGCACGTGGGAATCGTGCCGGACGACTAAGATTGCCAGCGGATTTTCTTGGGGATCTCCCGTTTCTCCTGCCCTTGCATTCCAGCGCCGCTCCATACTTACTTCGTTTCACCCTCATCGGCTCTCAAGACCTCGCTGTTAAGAGTCGCCCAAACCTCTCCACTCTCCACTGGCAGTAGAGAATGTGTTTTGCATTTTGCGAGCTGGCAAGGCGTAGGGTATTGCTTGGCACACTTCCTGAAGTCTATATATATTACAGGTTTTGTCTTTCTACTTACAACTCAGTAGTTATTTGCACAAAATAATCACTTTTCATTTGTTACTTGTTAGAAAGTTATAATGAAGGCAGTTCAGGTACAACGAATTCAGAAACGTCTGGGAAACTATTATCTGTGCTCTGTCGTGCAAAAAAAAATTGATTTGGCCTCTGAAACACGTACCGGGAAAATTTCTAGGTTCAAGATGGAACGGATCAAGCCCACTTAAGCTTAATCGTTCACGAACTATTAATATGGGGATTTTAAACAGGTAGTTGCAACATATGCTTTTTCAGGAACAGTTTATTGTTTTATTGTACAAACAAATTCACCTAAGATCAATTTTTTTTGTCGTATTACAAAATCATCGGAAAACTTCTTTAGAGCGTGTGCTAGTTCTGAATCAACCTTAAATCCGTGGTCAACAGAAATGCAGGCCCTATAGGTCAATAATACTGTTCAGTAATGTAGAATCAATAATGCTGTTTAGTAATGTTAAAGTCAATAAAACTGACATTACATATCAGTGTTATTGCAACGTTAAATGATCATTATTACTGTAAGTATTTTGTGTCAGTATTAATGTGTTTCCTGTTCAGAGCGGGATTCAAACTCAATGGATCGTAAGAGAAAGGTTTGTTTAATTATAATAATAGTACTATCCACAAAAGGTAGTGTTGGATGAAAATGGCTGGTTAAAGGTTCGTTAAAAAACGGGAAATGTATTCACATATGAATTTGCTGAGAGAAATACAATATACTAAGGCAGAAGATTATAAAATTTTTTTTCGAATGAGTGGTTGTACTTTTGATAAATTACTTGGAATGAAGAAGCCCTTAAAAAAATACAAACATGCGGACCTGTGCATCAGTAGAAGAAAGGTTTGCGGTTATCTTGCAGCTGGTAGGAGTTGTGAAGATTTAAAATCCTCCGCTATAATGTCACCATCGTGCATCAGCTCAGCAATTTTGAAAATATATGAACTATTGATTTACGTTCTGCAAGACTATGTAAAGGTAAGAAATGTGTAATAAAAACATTATCTTGAACATTATAATGCAAACAATGTACATTAATGTTATTAGCAACGCTGCACCTTATTAAATGGTAGTTCTCTAGCTGTTTTCATCCCCATTAGGAGTATATGAAGTGCACATTGTTAAGAGGCTTTCTTTTACGGACGTGACTTCAATTGACAATGACGAATATCGGTATGTGAGCTTGGTATGTCTACTGAAATATTCGGACTTGTAGGTTCAGATGTAGACGTCGAACAATAAGGAGGATATGTTCTCTCATACCTTGTATTATTTACATCTTCATTGATTTTAACGGAATACTGAGGTAAGTTTCCCAACTAATCTTCAAAGTGGATATAATTTATAGAGCCTTTTCAGTAAATAATTTCTGGCAAGAATATAGTTGTTTCAATTTTTGTGCCCAAACCTATGCGATGTCCACATTGTCATCATTATTTGATGGATTTGACAAATAAGAGCACGCTAAAGAACGCAGTGCATTTTGCTTAGAAAGTGCTCCTTGTACTCGAGGTTTCTAAATTGGTGACTGAACTTATTATTTGATGTTATAGAAGTCGCCGGTGCTACTGCTGCTGGCGATGTAGTCTCAGGACTTGTTTCAGTTGGTAACACTTGCAGGGATATACAGTATGTGGTTCATGCTGCGTCCCCTGAAAACAAATCAGACAATTTACTAACATTTAATATCATAGTTAGGCATTTCATGTTAAACACTTCAACAAAAGAATCACTGTTGCACATTCTGCACAGTCCACACGCATTTGTATTGTATACTCTAAATCCGAATCAGTGATATCAATCACTGAAAAATTTTTCACTGAAAGTCAGTTGATAAGCTACTACTGACCAGCGAATCAAGCAAATTAACTGGAAACATGTGATTTATAGCAGTGACATTCTTGAAATTCAGTGGAAAATCACAAATAAATCAGTGAAGTTCAAATGCTATATTAATTAGTTATCAGGAACTGAGTATCAGTTTCTCAATACTCACTGTTTTCACTGATTAGGCTCAATTCTCACTGATTCAAGTTTAGAGTGTAAATACTGTAACAGTAAAAGAGAATAATTAGTGCTTCAATAAAACAATGTTATTATATAAAGTAGACACTATAGAGGACAATAATTAACGCATGATTCATGTACAATTCTTCATTGTTTCAGTTGCCTTCGACACACGAGTAATGGAATCAGATAGCCAACAGTTTTGACTTACACTACTTATTTCGGAACTGCTTGGGTGCCATCGATGGAAATCACATTTCAATAAAGAAAACTCCGCATTCTGATTCTTTGTACTGTAACTAGAAGGGATTCTTCAGTATTGTACTGTCGGCAGTAGTTAATGCTAACAAAGAGTTCAAAATGGTAGATGCTGGACGTATGTCAGACGGAGGTGTAATTTTCCATTAACAATTTGGTCAACTTCTCCAAAATAATGCTCTAAAAATACTAAAATCATCAACGATACCAGATACATAAGAGAAGTACCAGTTTGTTCCTATAACAGATGCAGCTTTCGCTTTAAATGTGCTACTGATGAAGCCCTATTCTCCGAAGACTTTAAATGATGAACAGCGGCAATTAAATTATCGCCTTTCCCGGGCTCGAAGTTTAGTATAGAATGCTTTTGGTATTTGGTTTGGAGCATTTCAAAGGGCTATGTCGAGCCCGAATAAGCAACCGTTATAACAATGGCATAATTTTCTTAAAAACTTTTGCATTGTAGTGAAAACGAAGCCAAATCTTACCTTCTACAACTGAGAGGCACATTTAACAGAAACACCTCCACAAATTCCAAGACAATAAGAGAACACTTTTGAAAATATTTTTGTAATGATGAACAGATGTAATAAATGGTTAGCAAGAACATGTTTTCCGAAGGAGCCTCCCTACATCTGACCACATAATAACTTTAAAACCGAGTGGACTGTTCAAAATTAGATGGCAGATTTGTAAAAGGTGGTACGGTAGGATTACAGAGAATACATTTATCGAAATTTTGAAAACTGTTGGTTTCTGAACTGGGCAGGTTGCTCAGGTATGCTATACACACAAAAGTTGATGTGGTTAGTATTAAAATTACAGTGCCTTGGAAATAAGTGTTGCATGCGTGCGGACATGGCCCGGAAATGTACAGGGGGCAATTTGGAAAGTATTATCGGTAGCAAAATTAAATTGCGTAAACGTATTAAATTATTCATCATATAACATATGGGCACTAACCATTTGTGTGTTAAGTACAACAGGTACTTTGGTTTTCTTCAGGAGTTTAAGTGCATGAAACACCCATGATGATGGTTAATAAATATCAATTCCTGACCGTTTTGATTCTACTATCTTCTTTAATTTCTTGAAGTAATTTGACTGCAGTGTATTTATATTCTTTCTTACGTCTTCACCTGTTGAATTTGGTTTCACCTTGATATATACAACAAACAGTTTATCAAGCACCATATACTTTTGTTCATATATTGTGGGTCGGATGGATCCCACAACTCCGGCAGCGTTTCGTAAGTTTCAGTGATTTGCTGTAATGAATGGCGGTTATCTGGCACTTACATATTCAACTGTACTTGGCCGTGGGAACTTTCAGCACACACGTCCTCCATGGTTGTTCCAGCTACTGACGTGCGCTCGTCTGTGTGGACACACGCCATCAGTATACATGTCGGTATCCCCACCACTCTGCAATACTGATGATCAAATATCGGCAAATCCGGATCTCCATCAGTACTCGCTTTCATTCCATCATTCCTGACCACACACGATCAGTATTACTGGGAGAATTTTTCGAAACTGTCAGTAGTATTGACCGCTTAGGGCCTACATAAAATACAGGACCAATGTAACACATTCACGTCAGTAAGTCCTAGATACATAATGTACAGAGAGTAAAAGGTTTAATTTTCAACGTAGGAGGTAATACATTATAGCAGGATGCAGTTAAGCGGGGTCTTCTGAAATACCGGTTTATTTTCTTCATTATGAACAGTCTGCATCCGTACAACACGTGTACAAATTATCATCGGTAAGGACCTGACGACAAATATTATTCCAGCATCTGAATTGCTAGCAGCAAAAGTGGGCCAATATTACGCCATGTCTTACTGTAAACCTCATAAATCAAAAGGACGCCGAATTGAGTTGCCTCTAACTGAACACTTCATTTCCAACAAAACTATATAACATAGAACTACTTTTCCGAATTCTCTGCCAACTTTGCCGGGAGGAATCATTCATGAAGGGGGGGGGGGGAATATTATTCAAAATCATTTAATCAACGGCGGGCCAGCCGTAAGTTGATTGACGACATATATTATTTCTGTTATTGTATTATCAGAAAGCTGCGAATAGACGGTGTAGGAACTGGAGACGGTTGTCGCGGTGTACTTCGAGTCTAACACCGATTTCAACTAGTGCTCCAACCCACCCAAGTTGCTCGAAGCTCATGTAACGTTTCACTGATAGGAATTCGTTGCAATTGGTGGTAACAGAATAGACAAGCAAAGCTAAAGCGCTGGCTGGGATGACAAGGAAACAGAGTAGGTAGGAATGAAGAGCTGAAACAACCGTAAGGGCAAGGATGATGTAGTAGTTAAGACTACTCGCCTCCCACCTAGGCGAACCGGGTTCGATTCCTTGTGGTGTCGCTCCCGGATTTTCGCAAGTGGGAATCATGCTGGACGATGCCGCTGGTCAGCGGGTTTTCTCGGAGATATCCCATTTCCCTCGCCCTTGTATTATTCCGGTGCTGCTCCATACTCAGCACACTTCATCCTCATCGGCTCTCAAGACCCCGATGTTGAGAGCCACCCAAATCTCTCCTCTCCACTGAAACAACCGCTTGTACCTCGAACTTCAGCCGCACACGCCTGCAAAATGGCGTTACTGGCTGGCAACGTGCTGGCGTGGCGGTGCAGGACACACACTGCAGCTGGCGTCGAAGCAGCGACCTACGGCATGTCTCTGGAGGTGGGCGGGCGTGACAGGAAGGGTGTTTACCTCCGCCCCCGACTCTTGTTTACACGATCCGGTAACGTAAAGCCTCCCGCGCCGACCGACTTGTGTTTTTACTGGGAGTGCATCGTTTGACTGGGGCCGCGGCCGTCTGCCAGACTCGCGCACTTTACCCCGGCTTCTCCCTCTCTCCTCTTCGCCATTCCTCCGGGCAGAGCAGTCGAGCGTACAGAAGCCAAGCTGCCGCCTCGTGGTCCTGGGCTCAAATCCCGGCCGAGCCATGCATGTCCGTGTCGTTTTTAGGTGAACACGCTCACAGTCCAAAGAGAGGAAATTGCTACAGACCAGTGAAATGCGAGTGGTGGGAGGCGTTTACACTAATTTTTTCGCCTAAAAGCGTTTAGACTAAATCAATTCGCCGTACAGGCAGATCGCGTAACATGTTTTCCTGCCTAAGGGGCGTTTTGCCAAAGGGCTTTGCCTAACGTGTGTGTATTTTGCAAAGGGCATTTTCCAAAACAAGAGTAGGTATTATACCTTGCATGCGTTTTGTCTCAGAGCGTTAAACCCAGCAGGCGTTTTGTTCAACAAGCAAACCAGTGGAAATCTGAACTGGAATCACGGAAATTCTACTGATTATTTCAATGAGTAAATTTGGCTTATGTAGAGCGCCTCAAACTTAAGCCCCCGTTAGCTAATAAGAGCATAAAAACTGGGTCACTAGTTACACTAACAATTTATTATTTTTCTTATTATTAACCATTCGTTGTTACACTTTCTTTTTAAATTTTTGAAAAAATCGACGAAAATACAAAATTTAATGTACTTGTACCAAACTTCCGTTCAAAAAAGGTGGAACCAAGACTGCCTTTTCTACAATCCACAGCCTGGGAGGGCAGTTCTAAAACAATGACGGCAGTATAAATAATTTATTGACAATAAAGATTACTATAAATAATTACTAGAAATGATTACTCAACGGCTTTAACCATCGCTGTGATGACGCAGGAAGCCAGTTTCAGTAATTCCGTGTAATTTCCTCTCTGGCAGTAAGATTAAGCCAGGTATAAACCACTGTAGCTGCCGAAGAGAGTTAAAGGTAAAGCAGTAAGGAGAGGGGTAATGTTTGCCCATGGACCATACAATCTGACGGGCAGCAATATACCCGGGCCGCCATAGCTGTGCACACACACGCATATCACTTGCTCTCTGTGATTGTAATGAACAAAACTCTCTCATCCCGCGGCCCGCGTACCCCTACCTTCCCCTCTTTCCCTTTCTCACCCCCGCGGCCTGGTACAATTCATACACCACCACCTACCCACCCTCCCCTCAACAACTCTTGTTTTTCGCTCGCGTGTATCCAATGTTCGTCCAAAAGGATTACGGTCGGAGCTCGCTCCCTCTGGTATACACTGTTCACGGTAAAGTGAAACCTTTCAAATCAACCTCTGAAAAAATAATTACTGTCAGTAACTATGTATATGTTACAGTGCACTTTGGCACGCGGGCTGCCATTTAAGTTGACAGAAGAAATAAAAATAGCCCTAAGCCTGAACGTTGAATTGTGAACGTAATGTTAACATTTATGTCCAGCGAGGTTAGTGTTTCTTGTTTTATTGACGTACTTCGTAGTAAGAATATGCATATAAGTTTCACATTTACATGCCTGGCAACTTCACAGTTTTACTTGGGTGGTGCATGAATAAAGTGATCAGGCCCATAGCGATGTTAAGTTTACATATGGTGGAAGGATACAGTATAATCAGAAAAGTAGATCCAAAGTACGGTTTTTAAAAGTGCTCAGTTTACCGTGAACAGTCTATACGCACAGTGGCTCACTCTACCAGTGCGCGGGCTTGTGACGTTGCGTAATTTCACCCCCCTCTCCAAAACGCGCGCTGTGAGATCAAAGCGACCCANGCTCAGCCCCCACGGCCCTGTGTACTCGTCGGCGCAAAGCTCAAAAGCGCTGGAGCGTTTTTGAGTCAACAGTGATCTGATGCCTTGTTCGGTACATATAGTAGGCAACTACTATCAACTCCTGCCTCTGTTCCTCCCCCCTCCCCAATCCATCATCCACATGCTCCCTTCACGTGAACCATTTTTTGTCCAAAATAAAAGAAAAACACGTTTCAGATCTCCATGAGCTGAGCCAAAGTTTCCGTCCAAATCGAACATGTATGCAGAGAGATAAAAGCCTTTTGAAATGGATATTAACATACAACGTTGACTGTCTTAAATATTAAAGCATATTTAAAAGCTTACGTGTATTTGCTGAAGAAAATATCACTGACACTTTTTGTGTTTTGTACGAGTAATAATTTTTTCCAAGGAATGGTTTGCATAATAATCTGCAATCACTACAAACTTAAACGTAATCAGTTCTACTACAATGACGAGTTAAACCTGTTTTGTTAGACGCACCAAGTATTGCGAGGTACCGTAGTATTACCCTAACTAAAGGATAGGGGTACCCGACATTACTACAATAGTCATGCTACCCACATTTTGCTTTGTAATCATGTGTTTGAATGGCTTTTTTTCCCTTTCAAATTTAAGTAATTATGTACACGTAACTGTTTACGTTTTAATTATTTATTTAGTTACTACCACTTCCCTCTCAGTGGTTTGAGGATTTTAGCATTAGCCTATATGCTGCTTGAAATAAACAAACCCGGTCATGTCAGTGACTCGTTCAGTTGTTACAATGATAAGCCACAAAGCCAGTGGCTGAACGAATATAGTCTATTCTCGGTTTCTTCACAGTTCTTCAACCAAACCTTTGAAAGATCACCCCATGTATGACGTGTTTGGTTTTTTCCTAAATATTTCACGTATCACAAGCGTTTTCTACTTTTTTTAACATTAAATTACCTTCTTTTTGGAAAAACTGATATTTTATTTATATTTTATCTATAAATTGTAATAAATAATTAATATAAATGAAAACAGTGAGAAAATAGGTGTGTTGGTAATACCTAGTAAGAAATAGTTCTTAGGTAAAATATTATTACACTGAGTGCGCAGGAATGCGGTGCGTTTTCCCTTTGGTGTAAATTTACAGACATAGTTAACCGTTGTTTGCACGAGGCGAATAATTCGTCTTGAAGTAGGACTTTAGCGGGACTTCAGAAAAGTGTGAACTAAGCGTGAATGGACTAGACTTTTGCCCACCGATGCTCAGGACGTCAAAATTCATATCATGATTATGCTAAAATACGATGCTCTCGACTGTAGTAGTCGGACCGTCGCATGCAAGCCGTCAGTTGTTGGAACCCGATCAGATCCCGATTTTGAAGTAATTGGTTGGGTTCAGCACACTATCCGATGGGTTATATATGGCATCGGATAGGACAGGGTAGCACAGGTAGTAGGATTATGGGAAGTCCTTTTCACGCGATGAAGCATTACGACATTTGTCCCATGCAGCTTGTGCAAGGCAATACATTGAAAGAACATACCGAGATATGCAAGGATTCATGTACAACAAGTGTTGCCAGCAATTCCTCTTGCTGCATCGATGGGTACCAAATTCGACAGGTGATTATGATGAGACAGTTAATGCTAAAGAAGGAATGAGTGCAGTAGAGTCGGTTTGCGCAGAATGTACCGCACTTGCAAGACGTTCGCGTGAAGTTGACGAACTTCAAAATAAACTGTACTCGGCTCAAAATACAGATGAGCATACAACTTCTGCTACAAAGAAAAGCAAATTTAATATAAATTACAGAACAGGAGGTGAAGATGACCACGAAGAGAGCATTGATGAAAATGAACGTGAAGACAGTGATAGTGCTGTAGACGATGATGGCGATTTTCTCGATGCACTGACATACCGCTCCAACCCATTTGCTGCAACAAGCGACATGAAGAAGGCAGAAGACGCCGAGAATACTGGCTACCTATTTCTCGACGACCCGAATGAACTTGTTGATAGACTCAGATGACAGTAGAGGAGAATCACTCGGAATCATACACAGCAAATTTACAAGTCAGAATGGAACGAATCAGATGCGTTTCTAGTTTATATCGGATTTAAGGGACTATTTTCCTTGTATCCCTTCGTGGACAATCTGTACAAAGTTCAGGTCGGGCAACGACCAATTGAGAAGCATGGTGGCGGCATACATTGGTGCTGCATTGTTCAGTACAAAGTCCAAGTTGTGCATCCACCAATGGCGAAGCTTGGTGGGAGCCTGCTGTAGTTCTAGGCACTTTTAGAGCAAAGTGGAAATAGGAAGTATTTAATATACCTAGGGACCAGGATATATATTTTTAAAGAGAGATTATCAAATTAAAATGCCCACTTTTCAGCTTTGGAGGTAGGACGACATTATCGGAGATGAATTTATTGTAACTTGCAACTCACATGCACCACACTTAGCACCACACTTAGCAGTGCCACACAACATCTGGCACCGCACGCACCGTACTTAGCACCGCACTTAGCGCCACACGCATCACACTTAGCACGCACGCACCGCACTTAACACCACACACATCACACTTAGCACTGCACTTAAGTACCACATGCACCGCACTTAGCACCGCATACACCGCACGCACCGCAGTAAGCACCTCACGCACTGCACTTAGCACCGCATGCACCACAATCGGAGGTCGTTTGGGTCATTATGGGTGTTTTTATGGGCAATTTTGGGTCATCAAGGGTCATTAGGGGTCATTTATGTTTCATTTATGGGTATTATACGTCATTTATGGGTCATTTTTGTGAGGGGTTGGTCTGCCAGTAGTCAGTTGTTTACTATGTGCTTCCATGAGTTAAAGCTGAGTGAAGATAGATAACAGAATGTTTACGAATTAAAGCTAATTTTTTTCCCTGTGGCAACCTGCGTATGAGGTTTTCTTTTTCCTGTAATTTGTTACAAAGTTTACTTTGGCGTAAGGGGTTAAGCATTAAAATTTTCTTACTATGTGGTGTTTTACATTTGAAGTGTGAAATATTCTAAGTTTTGTTAGAAAGCGTGAAGGCAACACTGTAGGCTGGATGCTCGCTCTTTTCCAGGGCACGATTTTGACAGCTAGTATTATAGGAAGAGCAAAGTACAACTCACGACTGCCAACTCCTGAATACTGCACGTGGTACCAATCTGCTGTCAACGTCGCTGCTGCTGCTGCTGAAACGATGCGTATTACATGTGCAAGGCCACGTCTCCCAAGCAAAAAAATATATTTTCGCCAGCAGTGGTTACAGATTGCGTTTTTGCGGATGCTCCGCGACCTGATTAAATAAAATATCTTAACTTACCAGTCATAACGCTAAAATACGAAGGGTGAGAGACCTATCTGTCACCACTGGCATCAGTAGAGAAACTGTGAAGAGGGTCGACATTGTTCCCATTAAATACTTTACCCACACTAGCACGCTCTGGCGGACAATACTTGAAACAAGAGCGGTAGTGCTAAGGGATTAAGCGATGGTGAATAATTGGTTGGACTAAACAGTTGGGAGGAGGGGTAACATATTAAATACTCAATTTCAATGGTACTTTTTTTTAGCATTAATACGAGAAATGTTTTTATTCGATCTTAATTAAGGTTATTAAAAAAACTATGAATTTAATAAATTATGTATGTAGGCATTCCGCTGATTGGAAAAATAACTCTTTTAGGTTGAAAAATTACATATTATTCTATGCATATAAAAAAATTCGAGTGTCGGCAGCTCGCCTGGCAGTTGAATCAACAGAGTGGGTGAATGCCGACAGCTCGCCTGGCGCAGAAATTGAAAAATTAACGCTGCCTATGTGTGCAAAATAGAATCCAATGTGGAGTGCGCCGACAATGCAACCTTTACCTAAAAAAACATAAACAAATATGGCTGACACCTGTAGGTTAAATCGACATCACGCTTGATGGCGATATCAATTATTAATACACTATCGCCACATAGGTGATGCTAAAGTAAACATATGAAATCTAAGATGGCGGTCTCCAGCAATGTATAAACAAATGACAAACGAAAAAATCCAAGACGGCTTCATACGACGGAATAAGTATGGGTGGTGGCTTGCCTACTAATCAAACAATGAGAAACATTGGTAGGGTTAGTCGCTGCTGGACAGTATTGGGAGGGATGGGAGGGAGTCCTCCGGAGAGGTAAGATTTTTTAGTACATTTTTCATTTATATAATAGATTTTTTTGTAATAAAATTGCAGTAATAAATTCTTATTAAATTTTTAATAATTTTTTAATTTCTTTGGATTTTTTGGTTTTAAGGTCACCGTTGTTAAGGCCAAATATCAAGGTCACCGACATCTAACATGGCTGACGAGATGAACACAGGTCGACATGGTGGGGGCGGGTATTGTTGGGAGCTTAGTCGATCCACCTGTCATCGAATCCCGGACCTCCTACATGTACATTTTTAAATTGTTGTTTAAATAATTTCTTAAATTTTTTAATTTTTAAAAATATTTTATAATTTTTCTGCAATTTTTTGGATTTTTTTGCTTTCATTATTAATTAAGGTCACGTGCACAGGTCAAGGTCAAAGTCATTGGTCAAGGTCAAAGGTAACCTGGATCCAATATGGCGGTTGGGTGACGGCAATGACAGAGCATGAACGGTGCTTGGAACCTGTGCCCCGTGCCCTCTGTGTCCCATTTAAAATACATTATGCCCGACTTCTCTATTTTCTACTACTCATATTGCTAACTCCGGAACTGGAGAATCGAACGACTATTCCCGGAAGGTGTGTGTTCACACATTACTTCTCTTTACCAGAAACTTCCATGTGGACTCAATTCCGATTGTAATGTCAGACTGCAGAGATTGGCCATTTTGTCGCTAACCGAGCCGGACTGCCGTTTTTGTCCGATGTGGTATCTGAAACGGATTCGATTCTATCGGGTCGTTAGCGATGGGCCGTAGAAGGAGCATGATTGTTGTGCAACACTGCTACTTATTCCACTTAGAAGGCCACCATTTTATATTCCTCTCGTTCTATTTGGAAAAAAAAAAACACCTCCCTTCAACTAGTACACAGTCTAAACATGAGGTGGACTGATTTTTGTCTTCTCTGCACATAGTCAACTTTGACTAAAGAATTGCCATTACAGCTATCACGTCCTCGTATTAAAAAAAGTATGAGACGTTTATTTACATTTGGTTTTCACTCAAACAGGCAATTTTATTTAGAAAAAATTAAAATGTTGCATTTTGTGATTTTTATAGCATTTGCGTTACAACTTAACTAAAAGTAGTGAACTAGCAAATAGAATCGCTTATTTAAGTAAACACGTACTAACTTTATCTTAAACTACGTGTTTTTTAAATATTTATGTAGGTAGAAATGCGGTTCAGTTTTGGAACATTAGTACGAAGTAGGTATGATGCACACTCTACCCTACATCCCCTATACGACCCAATTTCGTCCACTTCACTTCTCTTGCACTCACCTATTCCCTTCTTCAAAGTCTCTTTTTCCCTTCCTCTCCTCGCAATGCCACATTCACTCGCGGTATATCGGGAAAGAATCACATTAGTTGTAAATGTTTTAATTGTTACCAGTTGACACCCCCACTTCATTGCAATAGGCTAATCGGAAGCGATCTACACTACCAACTAAATCTAAACTTACGCCATGAATTGTAAAAAATTAGAACCCAGAACATCTTATGGCATAAGCTGTAATTTCAACCAAAGAGTTCGCGGAGGTTGGCTTTATTTGAAACAAACAGAACCGGGTATCGACTGGGGTCAGAAACCGAAACCCCTATCCACCGTGTGAAGAGAAACGGAAAAAATTCTATATATGTAGCGAAATGAGCTATTTAGGAGACAACTGTTTGGTTCGGTACCGGAGCATATTTGTACGTGGCAGCCAGCAAGAGATGACTAACCACCAGGAGTGCCAAATGCTTAATATAAGTACCCCTGCCACTAATCCTTACCATCCAAGTGACTTTGCTTTCGTTCTGGAGCTCTAGGCTACCTCTTCACCACATTTGGCACCTGTAATAATATCTTGAGTTGCTCTTCCTTCCGTACATTATTATATGTACATGAGTGTAAAAATAAAGGTGTGTGCTAGTGGTAGTTTTTTGCTCCCTTCATATCCCCAAATACGACTGCCACTGCCTTCGTCAAGAGTAAATGACACCGTACACAGGATTGTACCCCTATCAAAAAGTTTTTGAATTCTATAACATTGTCTTTATTGAGTATACTCGAATAAGGGACTACGTAAATACGAGTTCACCTTTCACAGATATTCTTCGAAAACGTCTGTCATATAGACACATCCAAATTTGGTTCATATAACTTCACAAATTTAAAGCTTATTTGCTTATTTTCATTTTTGACATAGAAAAGTTGCGAACTATTGTATTTGCACATGGCCATACTGCAGTTACCATTAAGGAAGTTTTTGGGTTTGTTAACAATAAAGAGGCAATATTAAAGACTTTGGTAATATTGGATTAGCATTAGCAACAGGCTAAGTAATATCATACACTTAAATTTGTATGTAATTGGTATATTTTATATTTGAACAGAAACGAAATACTGACATATGTAAACGCTAATTTCAAAGTAAATTAAGCAGTTTGCCTTTCGCATATGTCAACAAAATTAAAGCAATCAGTGTTCTTTCAAATTATTAAAACGTAAGAGATTTAAACACTATTGTATTGTTTGTTGGCAAAATTATGTAAAAGTACCATTCGAAGGTGCTAAAATAATGAAACTATTTTTGAAAATAAAAGTAAACATAACAGTTATAATTTTGATATTTTCTGTTGGCATTCAAGGACATTTATTTTACGTATATATTATTTATTTTGTTGCCTACCTGTAAACATACTGTTCGTATAGCTTAAGAAGTTGCAGGTTTCTGTTAAATCTAAAAAAATTAGTAAATAACATAAAAATGAGCCTTTCATTTTACAAAATTGCATACAACTACCTCACTGGTAACAAGGTTCTTGGCACAAGAAGGACAATGTGCTTGTTCCTAACAGAACTTTTCACGCTCATTTCAAATGTGCAATTGGTTTGTTTCCATCACCCACGATTGTTTTCAGAAAACAGCACGAACCAAAAAAAAAAAACACATTTATTCAAATTTACTGCATACATTTACACAAGTGATTATAATTCCCATTATATTAATTGTAATTCGAAAACAGCTTATATATAGTTTGACATAGAATGGAACAAACTTCCAGATGACGAAGACTTTATTCGTTACTACTCATTGTGAGAAATAATATAATATAAATAAGAATTCACTGAAAATATCACCTTTTCGGGATGTTTAACGTCTTCCACGCCATATCCTGCATTTATATCGTAAAAACTACGAAAAGCAATGTGAGACACACGAAACGAAATGAACGAGACACCACTTTTGAGGTCAATCACCCCCAGTTATCTTGTGACAATAGAGTGAACCAAAAATAACATATTTTTTTTAATGTAATGTAGACTTTTAGGTAAGTGTTGATAACTCCCATTATATTGATTGGAATTCGAAAAAAATTTACAACTCGTTGGACATATAATGGAACAAGCTTTCAGATGACATAGACTTTATTCGTTATTCCTCATACGTGGGAAATATAAATGGGAAAAACCCTCAAAATTTCGTCTTTTCGGAATTTTTATTTGGAACGCTCTCTACGCCCTACAAATACTCTTTTTTTCTCGGAAAACCACGAAAAGCAATGTGGGCCATATGAAACGAAATGAAACAGGGCTCTGCACATGATGATTCACTCACTGCAGGTCTAGACCTGCACTCACTGCAGGTCTAGACCTGTCGCCAGGCGGCCTGCTGCGTCTTGCAATCAGTGTAGTTGAGACTCTCGCTGTGTACGCACGTGTTTTATGTTCGTTGTTTTCTCTCGTAGGGGCTGAACATTTCTCGTACAGCGTAGGTGTGTTGTGTCCTAAATATGCCGAGAAAGTGCGTAAACGATCGGAAGAGCTTCTGCTATGTGCGTGGGGAACTTACGTTTCAAGCGCAAAAACGAAATTTGACACCAATGGTTAAAAAATATTATGAATTGTATTTTGGGTGTAAAGTAGCTGACCAGGAGAAGAACTGGGCCCCTTACGTCTGCTGTTCAACATGTGTGAAACGTTTGACGGGTTGGGCTAAGGGTAATCGCCACATTACATTTGCAGTACCCATTGTGTGGCGTGAGCCAAAAGATCTCTCATCTGACTGTTATTTCTGTCTTGACAATGAGAAAAGGAATTAGTGGTAAGTAAAAGCACACAGTAAAGTACCCTGGTTTGTCATTTGCTATGAAGTCCGTTCCCCANGTAAACGATCGGAAGAGCTTCTGCTATGTGCGTGGGGAACTTACGTTTCAAGCGCAAAAACGAAATTTGACACCAATTGTTAAAAAATATTATGAATTGTATTTTGGGTATAAAGTAGGTGACCAGGAGAAGAACTGGGCCCCTTACGTCTGCTGTTCAACATGTGTGAAACGTTTGACGGGTTGGACTAAGGGTAATCGTCACATGACATTTGCAGTACCCATTGTGTGGCGTTAGCCAAAATATATCTCATCTGACTCTAATTTCTGTCTTACAACGATAAAAGGAATTAGTGGTAAGTCAAAACACACAGTAAAGTACCCTGGTTTGTCATTTGCTATGAAGTCCGTTCCCCGCAGTAAGAATTTACCTGTCCCACAACCTCTTGCACATGTATCTGTGGAAGATGAATGTGAAGATGAATCTGTTATNGCAGTAAGAATTTACCTGTCCCACAACCTCTTGCACATGTATCTGTGGAAGATGAATGTGAAGATGAATCTGTTATGGAAATGCCGCTAGTGGAAGAAGATGCCACTTTTGAGGTAAGTATATCATCCAGTGAACCTCACATCATAACTAAATATGAATTAAATGACCTTGTCCGTGATTTGAACTTGTCCAAAAAAGCAGCCGAGCTTTTGGTTTCTCGTCTCAAAGGTTGTAATCTCCTGCATGCAGATACAAAAGTGTGTTTCTTTCACAACCACCAGGAAAAACTTGAACATTTATTCTCTGAAGAAGGTACGTTAGCTTACTGCAATGATATTTGTGCTTTGATAGAAGAACTTGATCATGAACATGTAACTTCAGAGTGGAGACTCTTCGTTGATTCTTCGAAAACCAGTCTGAAGGCTGTCCTCTTGCATAATGGCAACACATATCCTTCTGTGCCGTTACCTTATTCAACCAAAATGAAGGTACCATACGAAAACACGAGAATTTTGTTGGAAAAAATTCAGTATGACAAGTACTTCTGTCCTGTGTGTTGTGATTTGAAGGTAATTTCGCTGTTAAACGGCTTGCAACTTGGCTATACTAAATTTTGCTGCTTCTTGTGTGAGTGGGACAGTACGGACAGAACAAACCATTACATCAAAAGGGAATCGCCAAAGCGTAAATCGGTAATTCCTGGACATAAAAATGTTGCACATCCTGCACTTGTTAGTTCTAAACAGATTCTTCTACCGCCACTGCATATTAAATTGTCACTTTTCATGAATTTTGCTAAGCCTAAGGATAATTATGATGCAAAGTTGCTATACTTGAAAGAAAAGTTTCCTCATGTCAGTGACGCAAAAATCAAGGAAGTAATTTTTGTGGGTTCACATGTTAGAGCTTTGTTCTCAGATGGGCATTTCGAGGACTTGCTGAACCCAATTTGAAAAATCTGCAAGGAGGACATTGAAAGGTGTTGCGCAATTCTTAGGAAATCATAAATACCTCACGTGCCGTGATATTGTGAGTGACCTTTTGAAATCTGGGCACCGTGAGTGACGAACATGGGGAACGTTTTCACCAGAAAATATCTGTCATGGAAAATCGTTACCATTGATGGTGGAGTGGTAGNTCTAATCCGGCGTTTTCTCTAATCCGACGGTACCCCGGTCCCGACAACGCCGGATTAGGGAGAGTCTACTGTACTACATTTTAGGNAGAATTCTCTTAGATTTCTTCTGGGCACTGAAGAGAGATGTCCCAGATGCCAAACTCAGAAGGAAAATAACAAGTACTACATTTTAGATAATATCAAATTGTCCTGCACGCACTGTTAATTTACTTAGTTTCATCACTTCTTACACTCGCACCTTGATTTTTTTTTCTGTGGTCTGGGCGCAGTGAGTGACGAGCATGGAAAACATGTTCACCAGCAAATTCTCAAATTATCTATTGGAAAAGCGGTATTCAGGGACGCTGGAGTGTGGAAGAAGGCTCTTAGATTTCCGCTGGACATTGAATAGGGATGTTAGAAATACTGCATTTAATATATGACGTTTATTTTTTATGTTACTGCATTTACTTCATATACTTCTGTTTACGTACTACATTTTATGTTTATTTTATACGTTCTCCACCTGTCACAAAAATATGTGTGTAATGGAGAAAAACTAATTGCATTTTTGAAATCAGCGTGAAAAATTCTGTTAGGAACACCCATTGCCCTTCATGTGCCAAAAAATGTTAAATTTTGTTCCGCAGTGAGTTTTCCGTAACACTGATGATAGACACACATCACAACATTCCTCACAGTTCCACAGAAACCCTGTATCATCGGGCGAATGGTCAATGATGGAAATGAGCATTGAAGATTTGTCTGGAGAAAGGTATGCTGTGCTGCCTACCCGTCAGCATCCGAACTTGAATGACTATTGGTTACCGTATGAGCAAATGAAAAAAGAAAAAAAAAAAAAAAAAAAAAAAATTGAAATTCTCACTTTTTAAATAACTCAGATTTTCTCTATGTTCAAAAAATGGCGTTTACGCGATGTCACGTTTAATATTAACACACTTTGCCTACAAAAAAACGTCGTAAAGTAGTGTTTTAATATTTTTTGAGTGAATAATTTAATAAAGCACTTTAAGACCGTAAATAACTTATAATAACATAAATGTATAGAGAAGAGTTAACAATAAATTACAATGGAAATTATGAATATCCTGAGAGAGAGTTAGCGTAGGCTCCAAATCATTTGTCAGCTGCCTGATCATGGTTAATTAAACACCTTCAAAACAAAAAACCTTTCAAAAAGGATACTGCCGATAATCACATTTTAAAAATGTTAACTCTAACTGGCTTATGTACAGTAATGTTGGCAGCGAACTATGGAGAACTATGTCTTAGCACCTTATTACAAGTCTGATGTAGCCTATTTTGGCAGCCAGTGAATCTGATATGTGACGCACTTGTATATGAACGAGCGAATTAATGACACAATTATGTTTCTAACAATTTTACAGCATTATTTTATCGATGCATGGATACTAAAGGCTGTTTGCGGATAATTCAGCACTTTTGAAATCCCAATTTAAGAACTAATTTTACCCTCATTTTGTATACTTCCGCCATTTGCCAAATTTACACTGTCATGGGTCTAATTAGTATATTCGTGCGTCATATTAGTGTAAAACGTGAAGTTTTTAGGAGCAGAAATGTATTGGTGATATGTCAGTTAGTACTCTAATATTTATAAAGAAAAAGCATCGAATAAATTTTCCCTAATTTTTTAACATTACACGTCAAGACTTAGAACTATTTTACTTTATTCGCTGTCAACTCAACTGAAAGCAAGTATTCCAATGTGTATGGTAGGAAACAGAGACGAGTTTTTTCAAAGGTTGAATACAGAAGTGTTCACTTTACCATGTTAGTGCTCATTTTTACGCAAGAGAAGGAAAACCATGGCCAAATGAAGAAAGTGGACGTAAAAAGTATTCGACTGAACTTAAAACCTATGATATGGTTGCCATGTAGATAACGGAATACTGCTCAGTGGCATTGGAGGGTTCTGGTTGGAACGCTTAATTAGATTTTCTCATCAACTGTTATACGCTGAGGCGACAAAAGTAATGGAATACCTCCTAATATCGTGTCGGATCTCCTTTTACCCGGAAAAGTGCAGCAACTTGACAAGGCATGGACTCAACAAGTCGTTGGAAGACCCCGGCAGAAATGTTGAGCTGCTTCTATAGACGTCCATAATTGCGAAATTGTTGCCAGTGCAGGAGTTTGTGCACGAACTGACTTCTCGGTTATGTCCCATAAATGTTCGATGGAATTCATGTCAGGTGATCTTGGTGGCCAAATCATTCGCTGGAATTGTCCAGAATGTTCTTCAAACCAATCGTGAACAGTTGTGGCCCGGTGACATGGCGCATTGACATCCATAAAAATTCAATCGTTGTTTGGGAACATGAAGTTCATGAATGGCTGCAAGTGGTCTCCAAGTAGCTGAACATAACCCTTTCCAGTCAATGATCGATTCAGTTGGACCAGAGGACCCAGTTCATTCCATGTAAAAACAGCCCACACCATTATGGAGCCACCACCAGCTTGCACAGTTCCTTGTTGACAACTTGGGTCCATGGATTCGTGGGGTCTGCGCCACACTCGAACCCTACCATCAGCTCTTACCAACTGAAATCGGGACTCATCTGACCAAGCCACGGCTTTCCAGTCGTCTAGGGTTCAACCGAAATGGTCACAAGCACAGGATAGGCGCTGCAGGCGATGTCATGCTGTTAGTAAAGGCACTCGAGTCGGTCTTCTGCTGGCATAGCCCAGTACAGCCAAAGTTCGCCGCACTGTCCTAACGGACACGTCCTTCGTACTTCCCACATTGATTCCTGTGGTTATTTCACGCAGTGTTGCTTGTCTGTTAACACTGACCATTCTGCGCACACGTTGGTCTCGGTCATTAAGTGCAGGCGTTCGGCCATTGCGTTGTCCATGGGGGGAGGTTATGCCTGAAATTAGGTATTCTCGGCACACTCTTGACACTGCGGATCTCGGAATGTTGAATTCCCTAACCTTTTACGAAATGAAATGTCCCATGCGTCTAGTTCCAACTACCAATCTGCGTTCAAAGTCTGTTAATTCCCGTCGTGCGGCCATAATCACGTCAGAAACCTGTTCACATTAATCACTTCACTACAAATGAAAGCCCAACCAATGCACCGCCCATTTAAAGATGTTGTACGGGATACAACTGCCATCTGTAAATTTGCATATTGCTATCCCATGACTTGTGTCACCTCTGTGTATACTCTCAGTGATAATCCTAACCAGAAGAGTGTTGCAGGAAGTTGATTAGGTTATCACGTCTGTGGAGAGGGGCAACTTTTTTCTCGTGCATGTATGGGGGAAGAGGAAAATAAATGGGATCTATAATATTCTAGTGGGGGTTGTTCATGTAAAAATACTTGGGAGTTTTGGTGATATCCTTATATTTCCTAGGGCCGTAGTAGTTAGCCTGCTCGCCTCTCACCTAGGTGAACTGGGTTCAATACCCGGCCAGGTCGTTCCTGGATTCTCGCATACGGGAATCGTGTCGTACGGTGGCGCTGGTCGGCGGGTTTTCTTGGGGATCTCCTGTTTCCCCCGCCCTTTTATTCCGGCGCTGCACCATACTCACCTCAATCGCCCTCATTGGCTCTCAAGACATCGATATTAAGAGCCGCCCAAATCTTTTCACTCACTCATTCATCTCTTTCCTGATTGTCGTCATTTGCATGTCAGTTTCTTATTTCACAATTATTCCAAAATAATTACTTTATTAACATAAAATAAATGAATATGTTTTCTCCCGCCTTCCAAAGGCGCGGAGAAAACGTGTTTTACCCCAGCAGATGTCTCGTGTGTTTTACAACTTTAGATATTTTGCGCATTATTCAAGCCTGGGTTGATTGATGCTGAGGATGGACTGGGACGAGGAGGTGGGCAACTGAGGAGAATGTAGATGGGAACGGAGACTGGATGAAGGAAGAATTGAATAAGTGATGCTTGAATGGTTGAGGTGTTCGCGGCTTGGAAAGAACAGGCGTGGAAATAGGAAAATAGTTTCCACCCAAGTTGACTGTGGGCTCGTGAGTTCCAGAACTGCCGTGCTGCACCTACTTAGGGATTATTGTGTATTAACGTTTCACAAACGTGCGAATAATATGTGATACTGCAATTACTATTTGACTTCCTAATGCCGTATCTGCTTTATTGATACTGGTGGGATGTAACTTAGGAGTGGAAATCTTGAAAACATATTTTGTGCAAATTATTATTTTAACTCTTAAATATGTTGAAAACAATCCAAGAAAATTTTACTTTATTTAGCTACAGTTTGTTTACAGGTTACGGCGGAAATAAATGTATTCCGTATTGCCACTACGCTTAGATATTACAGAGAATTTTTGAGAGGGACACAATTATGTTTTAATTTATAATTAATAGGTAGCAGAATCACTATTTTTTTTTACATCTTTCTTTTCTGACTTAATATCATTTGTTTTCTGTCGTTGTATGGTTATTTAAATTCGATATACTATTTTAACGTATTATCCGCCTCAGTGTAAGTAAAGTGATTCTTCTTGTGCGAGGACTGATTTGTCGTGCGGACATTCTTGCGTGAGGGTTGCAGATTTTGCCAGGCGGAGCTTCTTGCGTGAGGACTGCAACTGTCGCTATGGTGGTCTTATCGTGTGAGGACTGTAGGTTTTACCCGGTGGACCTTCTCAAGTGAAGACTGCAGGAGTTGCCACGATGCCATCTTTCGCAAGGACTGCAGGTTTTGCCAGGTTGGTCTTCTCGCGTGAGGACCACAATCTTCTTGCGTGAAGATCGCAGATCTTGCGAGACGGGTCTTCTCACGTGAGGACTACACGTCTCGCCGGGCGGGTCTTCTTGCGTGAGGGGGTCGCTACACGTTCGTTCGTTCGGTCGCGCAGTAGAGGAAAAGTTCGGAACAGTAATGCGGCCAGGAGGGTAGAAAGGGCGTGCGGAAATCGGAGGTGTTAATAAATCCCCACCCCGAAGTAATTAATTTCTGGTCGGCTTCACACTGCCGCATTACACAGCCACAGAGCGGCGATTNATCCGCGGACCAGATCAGGGGATAATTATGACAGATCTGGCTCTTCGAACCTAGGTCTGTTGTTGCCCACTAACGTACACATCACGAGTCAGATTTCCTTCAAATATCCGTAAAGGCTTTTTATCCGCTCGTGGCACAGGAAACAAAGGTTGCAACCTCTAAAAAATTTGCCCAAAGCAGAATTTGGCACACTTATAGAGTCGAATACGCTTAATAACATATAAAAAGTTTACCGTTCAAAACCGTACGCGTCACGTCAAAAACGAGCAACAAAATCATAAGTTACGAGTTTGTGCAGAGTTCCACAAAATTTCTGCTTTCAGGCGTAACTCTTACCTTAGAGTTTATGCAAAAAGTTAAAAATATTTAAGAAATAGTTTTCCACATACATATGTAAAGAAATATCTTGAAATGTTATGTTAACTGTACACTGTAAAACATGACAGTTACGGAAATTAGTTAACAATTTTCAGCGAAATTGAAAACCCTAGGTGAAAAATACCTGGAATATTTAGAGTTGCTTATGCTTAGGATCGGCGAAGGGGCTAGTGTATTACGTTGGATCACGAGAGGTGCTCGAGCGTAGCAGTGCCGACGAGGCTCGGCGCAGCGGCCAGGCCTATGCCGAGGTACTGTTCGCGTCTCTTCACTACGCTCCTTCTTCATACTTCACATTTTATCACAATGGCTGCTCGCCTTGTTCAAAACACTGCCCACAATTTATATAAAACGCTTTGGTGCCTTCAATTTCCAGCTTGCAGAGATAATCAGCATTATTTATCACCATACTCTTTTAGTAAATATATTTAAATATTCATTGAATCACACACTGACATTCCTAGTACAACAAAATCAACTTAAAACAGGATATAGCACAAAATGAGAAAGATATTAAGACTATGTAGTAACATCAAAAATATAATTGAATTTTCATTAGCACTACAAAAAAATTGTTGGAAATAATCGCTAGTTTATAAGTCTCTACCTGGTTGATATTTGTTTTGTGGTAAACTTTAATAAAATGAATTGAAACCTTGATCATAGAAGGGAAATATTTACTAACACTACGAAACATTTACTATTTATAAACACTAAATAGTCTTGTAAATATACAACCTCATTCAAAAATTAAATACAACTACGTAGAGAAATACAATGCAAATCCATACAAGAACCAAATTTACCTTCATAGAAAAATAAAATGATCTTCATAGAAATATAAAATTAATTTTGAAGTGCCTAATCTGTAAGTTTCTTATGCATTTATTAAAATATTATTTAATAGACTCAACACTTATTTTGCAAACACATTATGATTTGATTACTTTGCCTAGCAAACATAAGAAAAATATAGCCTCAAGACGTCTCCACAAGTTTTATGCTGTTCTTGTTGAGGCAAATTAACAGCATGCAGTAAGTATCCAGCATCTAAAACGACGTGATTATCTGACGATAAGTGAGAATCTGAATTCGTCATTCCTTTACAAGGACCAAATTTCTGTGTGAGATCTGACTTCTTATTCATTCAAATGAAATCTTCTGCATAGAAAAGGGCTGGTGGCTTTACAGTTTGCTCAAACTAGAATTAATCTCGAATGTCAGACATGGATAGATCTCTACGACAAATGCACAAAAATAACAAATTGGTATTTAAATATTATTTCTCTGAAATCCTGTCTTGTTTTGAAGTGCTGCCATTAAGAGTTATTATTATCACAACGTTTCAGGTGAACATTTCCAAAATTTTTGCCAACCATTTTTGTGAGCCAAATCTTTCATTTGTTGCAGATACAAATGAGCTGCTTTGGCATAGTTCAAATGCCCAGCTGAATGGAAGTAGGGCAGCATACTTTCTGTTGTACTTAAATTCAAATCCCATTCAGCTGACCTCTCTGCGCAGATAAACAGCCGTATGAGAGATACTTGCTCGAAATATTGACACCAGAGAGATGCAGCGTGACTGCTGGTGGATACATGGGCTATCTTTTAATTTATAATTTCCTTAAGTTGTTGGACAACACAGGATTCGCAAACTTCTAATGGTTACATTTTATCTTCAGAGAATCCTGTGAACACTTGCATTACTCTAGTCTTCAAATCGTTTTCCATCATATCACATGTTTCATCTAAGAGTAAATAACCAAGAGCTGTTTGGGTGAGTAAATGGACACAAAGGGCTCTTGTATATGCATGTCCTGAGAGTATAGATGTAGCAGATGTTGCTGCAAATACCCGAGACCACAGTTCTTGCAAACCCTGGCCTGCCATTGTGTCTCCTACTGATCCCATGAAAGACATCAAAAGATGGACGCCTCCAAATCGCACAGTCACATTGGCTAGCTCTCCGGATATATCACATGCAACAATTTCAATTCTCTTAATTTAAAGAGGTTCATAAAATGTTAGAAGGACGCCAAAATGACTCTGTTTTCTCGCTTCCTCAGCAGCATAGCACAGAGCTGTGTGGATTGCACTTGGGTTTGCAGGATTCAAATTAATGTGTGGAAGAACCTCGATTTTGCTAGCATCGCAATGCGCAAGTCCATTCATGGCATTCTTCATGTAACCATTCCACGAATGGGCTGAGGGAATGTTTGCCCATGTTCCATACGGCCACAGAACATCCATTGACCTGGCTCGCTGTATAATACTGCGAGTTTCGACAAGGTGTGTTATTACTCTGATCTGAATATTTTCAAGTCCACGAGAACTGGGATTTTTGTACCCCAAAATACTGAATTGTCCTTTCGGTGTAAGATCACAGGCTGATTTCGGAAGAGGAAGCCACCGGATGGGAGCACATAGTTGACTGGAAGCTGGAGTAGAAATCTTGATATCTCCCAACCTGTGGAATATTCCATGACCGTCAAGAGTACGAATGTAATATTAGCATCAGCATTGTCAAATGTAAACTCACTGTATTCTTCTGATAATGGGAATTGTAATTTGTTTGACACTTAATTACAAGGAGTATGTTGGTCCTGCGAAAAAAAAGAGGCAACTTTGTACATACAGGAGAAAATGAATGCTGCCGACAGCTGTTGAAATTTTCTGAGAGTTTTTATTTACTTTATCCCTGCAATCTGTTGCTTATTTTTGTCACTTATCATACTTTATTCAAAGGAAGCCGTGCAAAACCATGTGAATGTACTCGTCTTTTGCAACACACTTTTTACATTTGGCTGTCTAGAGAAAAATTATCAAATCCTACTAATATTATAAATGCGAAAGTCTGTGTGTATGTTACCACTTACCTCCATAATGGCTGAACGAATTTTAATGAAATTTGCTATGTAGGTACTTTAGGTCCTGGAATAGGACATAGGATACTTTTTATCCTGGAAAATGTGTACTTTTCCTGTGGAATAACAACAAAACGTAATTCCGCAACGGCTGGGAACGTGACCACAATATTTTTTTCCTCTGGTGTCAGAGTTTATCAGGGCGCCCAAGGACCTCTGAAATGTCATAAAGACTGCTTGCAATCGATAACAACCGGGACCGAATATTTAACGTGCCCTCCAAAGCCCGGGAGCGCTCAGATGTCATGCCACTAAACCGTCACCTATCCAAATGTGTGCCGTTGAGAACGTTGCTTAACTTTGGTGATCGATTAAGATCCTTCAGCCAAGCGCAAAAAGTAGTACCTAGGTACACTTATTTCTAAAGCTACAACTTGATGAAACTCACGTTTTGATTTTCATACATCGACGCTGGAAAGCGGAAATATGGTAACTACGTGATAGTTGCTCAGATACACTCAGAAATCAATACCCTACTTCTTGGCTATCGGGTAAAAAATATTTCCTTCCTTTTGGGTTGCCGTAATCAGTTAAAAACCTAGGCCAACATAGTATAAATTTATAATTCTGTTTTCACATAAATGAATTGTCTTTTCCCAATGTATTTATTAGTGTATCACTGTAAAACTCAATTGTACCCGGGCGAAGCCGGGTTGGTTCTCTAGTANGTTGGTTCGCTAGCACAAAATATGTATTAGGAAATATTTCTGAACATTTCTTAAAAAATTCCAAATAAATGTACATATTTGTACTTTCGCAGGTACAATCACATAAATTTACAAAACTTTGCCTGTACTGTTACAAAATTAATGTTGCGAACCCGTAACTTGGGGGAACACATTCTTTTCAAACCAATCAAAATGGACTTTGCCATGTCTTCCAAGGAAAGAAGTAGCCCTCACTGTAAGTGGATTCTCGGGAATGATGACTCATCAGCCTTTAGCATACATCTTAACTTGATCTTCTGAGACGATATGAGCAGTTTACTGAATATCCGTATTTCTGAAAGAATTTTTAGTACACCAGTACAGCTGTTATTCTGGTAAGTGTACAAATACAACAGGTTTATAAGATTTTTTTTTATAAATTTATAAAAAAATGTTCTTATGCAAAAACGTTTTAGCTACGCTCACAAATTTTTTTATTGTGATTGTATATATATATATATATACACATATATGTGTATATATATATATACATATATGTGTGTGTGTGTAATGAAATCATTCTCGAGACTTATCATTTCAATATGTTCCAAAATTTTTTGGTTTTTTATTTTTGTGAAATTATGATACTCAAGATAAAACAATTTAAATTGAAATCCATTATTTGGTTTTACTGTAATCTATTACCTAAAATTTAAGCCCAGAATCCGCTGTTCATACTCTTTTAACAACGAATTAAAAGATACTTCAAACATCTACAAAATTAAAGTCTATAAACCATTCTATATTATTCATAATAGAATTTGCCGCTTTAATATGCTGCAATAACATTATTCATAATATTATGCTGTTCAAAAGTGCAAACCTTCCTCAAGTCAGGTAGGCTATTGTCGGAATGTGTTNCAAGTCAGGTAGGCTATTGTCGGAATGTGTTGAATTCCCAGAAGTGATGAGAGGCGCGCAGCTGTTTGCAATATCTTTGTAACAACACAAACGTTTTCCTTACCCACCAAATGTTATTCTTGAAAATTAACAAGCACTGTAGATTTACAAAAAATAACTGCGTGAATCAACAAAGTTTTGTAATTATACAATAATTTGTCAGTTCCAGTTACAGCCCATTTGAACAGATCACCCTACCGCAGCCGCCCGGGCTGGCCGCCACNTACAATAATTTGTCAGTTCCAGTTACAGCCCATTTGAACAGATCACCCTACCGCAGCCGCCCGGGCTGGCCGCCACGCCAAGCCACGTAGGTACGCTGCTACGCTCGATCAGCTCTCGTGATCCAACGGAATACGCTGCCCCTTCACCGATCCTAAGCTGAAACATATTTGAGGTATTTTCATGTAGGTTTTCAATTTCGCTGGAAATCGTTAACTAATTTCCGTAACTGTCATCAAATAATACATTCTCTCACATTATTGTTTTACAGTGTACAGTTAACATAACATTTAAAGATATTAATTTATATATGAATGTAGAAAATAGTTTATAGATTATTTTGAAATGTTTGCTTAAACTGTACGGTAAGAGTTACGCCTGCCAGCAGCAATTTTGTGGAACTCTGCACAAACTCGTAACGTATGACTTTGTTTCACGTTTTTCGACGTGACGCACACGGTTTTGAGCGGTAAAGTTTTGAAATGTTATTAAGCGTATTTGATTCTATAAGTGTGCCAAAGTTCAACTTTGGACAAATATTTTAGAGGTTTGGGCCTCAAATGATTTCAGATTCCTGGGTTCCAGTGACGGATCAGATGTGTGAGTCGTAGCCGCGAAATAGGGAGTCGGTTTTGCTTGGTATTTTGGTTCATAGCTAGTTATATTATTATTGTTGTATATGTATGTGTGTTAGTCAAGTAAAATGTACGACAAGAATAAGAAGATCGGGGCAGCAGCAGGCGGAATGTTTGCTATTTATCATATACTAAAACGAAAGAAAAAAAATGCACTAAATGGGTGAAATCATGGCTTGCCCAAAGACAGAATATGAACCATATGGGTCTACTTCTGTATGTCCAAGATCATGAGCCAGACGATTAAAAGAACTTAATAAGAATGAGTAGCAGCGATATTGAGGAAATGTTGGGTTAGTACTTAGATTACAATAGTAATGCATACAGATAACGCTGGAGCTATACCGCATGACGTTTTCTTGTACATTTACTGCCACTACGTTTAAAACATTACTTTTTTTTTACCTATTTACCTTTGTAGACATCCTGGGTCCTTCACTGCCGAAGAAGAACACAGTATTGCGCCAAATAATTCCAGCTACGGAACGACTGATCACCACACTACGCTATTTAGCAACTGGACGGTGTTATGAAGATTTTAAATTTACCACTGGGATCACAGCACAAACCCNATTTAGCAACTGGACGGTGTTATGAAGATTTTAAATTTACCACTGGGATCACAGCACAAACCCTGGGGCATATTATTCCAGAAACGTGCCGAATCGTTTACGATATTCTGAAGGATAAATACATGAAGGTATGGTTAGTTGAAATAATTATTTAATATAGTAACATTCCATAGACTGGTAACATTCAGTAAATATGTAAGAAAACGTAAAAGTTCATTGATGCCATAGACTGGTAGCATTCAAAATATCCGTAAGAAAATGTAAAATAAAACAAGGAAAGAAAAACGATGCGAAAGTGAAACAAAATAAAAAATATTAAAAATTTAAGAAAAAAAAGTAAAAAATAAAAGGCATTGGTATTATATTTAAGTAGTCATGCAGGAAAGTACAACAGACACACCATTGTTAAGTGTCTTTACCATCACCTATTCATCTAGAACTTCACAAGATTGATTACGTTTTTCTTGAAATATGTACTATGTACAGTTATCTAATGCACAGGAGCAGTGCGTACTTTAATTGTCAACTCGTTGACAGAGCATGTCCAAGCACACATGCAGTAGAGCCTGGTTTACGGAGGACCAAACAACGCAAACGATGGTTTGGCACCTCTACAGCATCCCACTACAGTAAGTTCCCTTCTCAGGATGCCATAAACAATAGGGAGAAATACCTAGATTTTTTTTCAATAACATGGATAAAGCACCGTGGCAAGAGGAAATGATAAGTAAAGGAAATGCTTAGCATTCTATTTTTGCTTTGTTGATGCATGAGTACAGTACAGAGTTGTGCTACGTATGAACATAGTTACATGTTATATATTTTGTCACTGAAATAATACTTGAATACTTATGTGTGGGGTTTTGCGTTTAGTATTATATTATGATGACGTGACCAAACTGTTGCAATTATTATGTGTTTACGTAATAAATAGTATTTTATGCAATGTTACTTACCAGCTCTCCTTCTTTCTCTTGCTCTGTTGTTCATCAATGTTTTGACATTGGTCTTCCTCAGACATCTCTTCACCTCTTTCCATACTGCTCGGGAGTTCTCATCACTCCTCTGAGAATAATTAAGATTAGAAACGCTACTGTGAGGGCGTTTCTGGTTCTTTGTGAAAGATAACAAGCTGTGGTACCTGTAAAATAATACTTCAATGAAATTACATCCATGTTTCCGTCTAATCCATTTCTTAATAATGCCACAGTGTTCACAATTTAGGGACGGTACATAGTGTGAGACACATTGAATACAACGCAACCTCATACAACGCAACCTCTATACGACGTATGCGATCGCAAAACGTTTGGGTTAAAAACAGTAAATAAAACAAACTCACCATAGGTTGGGTTGATACAATTCATGACTTCCTTGTCCACTTCTTTCAGAGACCTCCACCTTCTTCAGCTCCTTTCGGTAACGAGATCTCAGATTTTGTATTTTAGTTTTTATGCCATTATGGTCCATCTCAAAAAGCAAATCGCGAAATGCTTGGACAATTTCCTCGTATGCCTTATTCTTTACGTTTTTGTTTGTATAAACATCGTGGTTTAACTTCCACAAACAAGGCCTCTCGCAATACATTTTAATTAGTTTTCCCACATTGTAATTTTCTGTCCAGTCCTTCACCATGACGTCATACAACGTAACTACACACAGAACTGAAAATCCACGAAAATTGTTGGAAACCTGCTGCACTCTGGTCCGACGGATATCTGCACGTGTGTGTTGACAAGTCAAGACTGG
>NQII01008595.1:37578-59438 GCA_002778355.1 Clitarchus hookeri | reverse complement strand
GTTGCTTTCGATGGACTGTGTATAATCGGCCTAATGAATTTCCCATAAATATGCCGTCGTATCCTTGGACTGGAACGCCTCGCTTTCGTGGGTCCCACTTTTTTGACTGTTTGTTCCACGTGAAAAATCGTGGCACATCAGTATACATTAATGTCTTTGCGAATTGACCGAAAATACCTGGTCGGTTGCATAGTTCGAAAAACTCAGTTAGTGTGGTTTTTGGGGCAGTTAATGCTCGTTGTATAGCAGTCTCTTCAGTGAAATAAACACGCTGTCCATTTTCAAGGCGCGCGGCCAAATGTAGAACAGCAGGGTCTCTGTTGTGTGTTGGAAAACTCAAAATGCGCCAAACTACTTCATTACTGTAAATGTCTCGACCCATTTGATAACGTGTTATGTCGTCGTTATCATTTACATTTTCAACAGCAAATACAGCTAAGTAGCTGCCCTTATGAACGTTTTTGCAAATGTATTTGATGGACTTCACCGAACTGCAGAACTCAACGTTTATGTGTGCTTTGTAGGTTTTGGACAGCAATGGCGAATACGGAACCACCCAGCGATTGTCAATGTCACCCGGATTTCCACCATTTGACATGCGCAATTGACATGATTGGCCACCATTGTCTGTGTCTCTACGACGATACAATGGATAACCATCGATATTAGCGAAAGTATCATTTATACACATTTTTGGGAAACGTTTCGTACATTTTCCATTGTCCATGCACGACGCCGTCATGTTGAGATCACCGCATCGACCATGGATCATGTTAGCGCTAACAATGTCAAACAACTCTTGATCGATATTCCGATCCAGAATTTCTGCTGAAATAATTTTATCAATTTCTTCTGGCCGTACTTTGTCGACCAACCAAATGAAAATATGTGCATGTGGCAAACCTCGTTTGTGCCATTCTACAGAATACAGCCAGCAACGTGTTTCGCCGAATACATAGCAATGTGTAATCAAGTTCATCAACGATTTTAATTTTGGTTTGAAGACACGTGCAGTGATATCATGGCGATGTATTGCTGTTTGACCTGGAAATAACTATTTTTTAATTTCATCCCAGTTTGGATTGCACGTAAATGTAATGAGCAAATCTGGTCTGCCGTACGCGCGCACGAAAGTAATGGCGTCTTGAATGTATTCTTGCATATGACGCGGACTACCAATATATGATGATGGAAGAATATATGCGGTACCGATGTCGTTGATATTAGTTGTTTCATCTACGTTACTGACAATAGCATCACGCAAATGAATGTACTCCTCAGAACGCAGCTTAGCTCGATTATACTTTATGTACCGTAATCGCTCGCTTTCAATTTTCGCATACATATCAACAATGTATTGATGAAACAGCTGGCGGTATCGAAGAATGTTGTCGTCTTCATTTGCACGAATCATCAACCGATATGCGTAGAAGTTCATCGCGCTCACTTTCTTGTTGGTTTCTGCAGCTGCAAAGTAAAAATATAAAACAAAAAAATTAATCCTACAGAAAAATAAAAATGAAAATAATGTGTAGATTGTACCTGTCGCTGGATTTCTTCGTTTGATGTTGAAATGTTATCCATATTCTCCTTCCCAAAATATCAATGGATATTGCAAAGCGTCGTAAGAACGATGACTGTCTTGAATTGTCTGCACCGTGTTATCTCTGCGTTGGATCCGTATATCTCGACGTTCGTATGCGTCGCCAACCATAACAACTGCAACTTCATTAACGGTTGGTGCATTGTATTGGCCTGCGTTCTCTCCAGATGGCACTTTGTCTGCTTTGAGGACGATCATATAGCTGTCGTTTTGCAGTTTGTTTGAAACAGTATTGAACAACTGGACCAACTGGTTGTGATTTCGCAAAAACGGTTCCAAAGTCGCCACAATTTCTCGCTCCTCCATCTGCTCGATGTGGTTGTATTGNCCCCTCCATCTGCTCGATGTAGTTGTGTTGGCAACGTGTGTTTATTTGTTGCTCCTCATCGCCCATGAAGTATATTTGCAAGAATTTTGGATCGGCATCAGGCATTGACATTAAAGAACCAATTTGATGATACACTTGGCCCTGAATCTTAAACTTTGATTCAAAATTGCGACCATACTTATTCTGAAAGATTTTTGTTGCTCCAAATGATGTCATTTGGAAGCAAGAATTTAATTTACGAATTTCACGCAAAAACAATTTTGATTTAGGTGTGGCTCCAGCCAATAGTGTTTTCAATGGTTCTGGCGGCTAATTCAATGGTGGCAGTACAACTTTTCCAGACGCGTAGCAGAAACCAGCCGATTCACCTTTGTATTTGAATTTGAATTTGAGTGTTGGCATTCTTTGTCCATAGCACCGATGACAATTTGTGAATGTGACGAATAGTCGATGTCCGACTCATATTCGAACGCAAGGCGGAGAAGTGATGTACTTGTCAATGCGCTATGTACAGGCACTGTCGTCCATGTGCTCTGTGTGCGTTGGTGGCTCGTTGACGCACCTGTCTTTGTGTCAATGCATTAGCTCGAAGGCGTCCGTTGCGTTGCTTTTGACTTTCATTTGCACGTGTGTTTGCAACCTGGTCTCTTAATTTGCATTGTCCATCAATTGATTTTCTGCCGTTCTATTCAACCAACGGGTCTGGACTATTTGTGAAATCCGTGTACGTCGACCAATATTTCCTCCTCGTCCACGAAGAGGTGGCATTGTTCTGTAATAAACACACAACACATAAATATAAGTAACCTATACTAGAATTTTATGGATGTTATAATTTGTTGACAAACTTACATGTTGTTTAACACTCCGTAAATGTTATATGTTCTGATAGGCGAAAAATCCTAAATATCAAAACAACGTAAATTATTCATGAACTTATCGTTTTGTTTTATTTTAAAAATAGGGGGGGGGGTGAAATTTTGTGGGTATATGTTATAATATGTGAAACATCTTAAAAATATATATATATTTCGTCAAAAAATAATTTTTTTTTCAGGAACCCGATCGCAGCGCCATCCACTGGGTCTAATCGTGAATCTAAACCATCCAGGGACCCACTCAAACACACACAAGAAATTTCATCAAAATAGGTCCAGCTGTTTAGGAGGAGTTCAGTGACATACACATGCACAGAAGAATTATATATATAAAGATTAAAAAAATTATTCATCTACCAATATGACCGACTATACGTACCAGTGTGTCTAGTATTTAACATAAATTTGATAACCGTGCTTTCGTTTTGCGTTAGCCATAGACCTACCCCAGAAATCGCTGACAGTAAGGAAGAGTATTTTAAATTGTAATTTGGTTCAATAGTAGTAGTGTCTCCATAACATTTTAATGTACTATCCTCAACGGTAATAACATTTTCTTCATCGCGATCAAAAAGTTGAAATGGATTTCCTCCAAAACTGCGCATGCTGCTGATAAAACCTTACATATACCAGCTCATGAATTGTCGTGGGAAAGCTAAGCACACAGAATAGACTAACAGATTTTACTGGTTACCCTAATAATTTTACCTGTGACATTTATGATAATAGATTTTTCAACAGAGTAAATATTTCTTGGAGCATTTATTACGGCAGTAGAGCGAGATCTCAAATAAGTCTCTGTGGACGTTTAAAAATGGCGAGTGACGTTCTAAAGAACCACATAGTAAGCTGTGGTAGGAATTCACGCAAAACTAATGACAATTTTTTCGGGTAGCCTGGATAATTATTTTGCGTTAGATTAATGATTCCGTCTGCCTGGCGCTTGAACTACGTTGCAGAGAGTTTGAAATCCTGTTTTTTTTTACGAAACTATTAAACGTGTCCCCAGTATGTTTACATACGAGAAGATATCACACCCCAGACGAGGACGGAATGGTACCTTTAAAGTTACCACGCATGCTGTAAATAATATTTTGGAGCCCTCGAATATAAACTGCCCTTAAAAGATTGCATCAGAAATGTATTGTACCAAAAATACCTAACATCACATTTCCTCTTTATACAAGCATGTTGCAAATGCATTTATTACAAAACAACACAAATATTGCAAAAATGTTTATTGTAAATCTCCATATAGATCAATACTTGTGTGACCTCCTCGAGAACTCACAAGATCCCTGACGCACCGAGGAAAACTGAGAATGAGGTTATCAAGTCACTCTTGTGGCAAGTTGTCCCATTCTATCTAAATGGCCAATATCAGCTCCTGTACATTGTTGGGCTGTTGATAGCGTGCTTGAATGACAGTTTTCAGAAGATCCCAGGCATGCTCTATGCAGTTCATGTGTGGACTTACTGCTGGCCAATCCATTCTTTGGATACCGACTTGCTGACAGCTTTAATCAACGACTCTTACACTGTGTGCACAGGCATTAACATCCGCTAGCAGAAACATTTAATCGAATGTCTATCGGTAAGGGTGCACAACAGTCTGATGGACATCTGCGATGTACTGCCGAACTGTCATTGTGCCCTCAATATTAATTAAAGACGTTCGACGTCCGAACATGATTCCTGCCCGGACCAGGATTCCTCCTCCTCGGTATGCATGGACGTCTTGCACAGCACGACACCTTGCCTGTGCACCTCGTATTCTCCACACCCTCAACATTCTGGAATTTTGCCTAAAACAAATCCTCGTCTCATCAGTGAACAGAACGTGGGACCATTTTTCATCTGTCTACTCGTGATGACCCCGTGCCCATTTAAAGCTTTTCTGCCGGTTGTCTGTTGCGATAAGGGCGTCTCATGGGTATCCTAGCACTTAAGCCTCCCTCTCGAAGACGATTGCGCACAGTTTGGTCAGATAGTTTTATACTCGAGGCTGTTCGGAGACGATCTCGTAACTCCCTTGCTGTTGAGGGAGTTACGGGATGCATTTCTTCTCACATAGCGCTCCTGAGCAGGTGTTGTGACCCTCGGGCGACCAGATCGTGGTCGATCCTTAACAGTACTAGTCTCTATGTATTGCCTTCAGATGCTAGACTCATCACTTTGTGACACACCCAGAGTTGCAGCAATCGTAGGTTGTGCAACATCACTTTGTACGAGAGAAACGATCCTAGCACGTTGCAACTATGTTATTGTGTGCTGTGGCATGACCCGATCACTTCTGCAGTCAAGGACTCACTGACAGTCTCCACATTGCTGAATGAAAGCAAGCCGACATTCGTCTGTCACACAGAGAGCACACCAAAAGTGAACTAGCTCCCGCTCTTTTCGGCTAAAAAAGGAGAAAAACCTGCAGGCAGGCGGGGCACTTAAATGTTTTCTCAGAACAAAATGTGGCCGGCTTTTAAGAGGAGAATGATGTAGCTGCGCGTTCAAGATCAAGAAGCGCGAGAGCGAAACGGGCGACACCAACACGCACCCCTGGCGCNAGGTGAACTAAAGGAAAGTGGGACACATATATTCCAATAAAAACGCTAGAAAATTGCGTAAAAATTATTCTAGAGATGCATTCCGAGCAATAACGTTGGAAAATTCATGAAATTTCGTTTGATACAAAATTTTTTGAGCATTTTAGTAAAAAAAAACCTTTTTCAGACTGTCATACTTTAAAACATACTAGCCGCACACGAGTCAACCTACGATAGGATCCTGTATTGAACTTTGCTCCAGACTTTTCATCAATACAATTATAGGGTCGCCGCTGAAAGTGCCATAGGTAGCACTACGAGAACACTGCACGCCATTTCAGAATATTGCGTGTAGCGGCGATGGCGCACTTGTAGCGCGTGCCAGTGAAACCCTTATAGCTCCCGCTCTTTTCGGCTAAAAAAGGAGAAAAACCTGCAGGCAGGCGGGGCACTTAAATGTTTTCTCAGAACAAAATGTGGCCGGCTTTTAAGAGAAGAATGATGTAGCTGCGCGTTCAAGATCAAGAAGCGCGAGAGCGAAACGGGCGACACCAACACGCACCCCTGGCGCCTCGTCGCTCCCACGCGCAAGGCGGGCGGTGTTCCCGTCAACATGCTGTACTCTGCAAGTTGGATATGTAAGATAAGGACTTTGTTACACGCTATGGAAGCCTACAGATTAAACTACGTGCATATCATTGTACTCTTCTCTTACCGCTTAAGGAAACTGCATTAGCAAGCGTTACAAATGCCATAGTTGACAATTTTCATGAAATTTGTTCTTCATTAATACACTTAATATGATAAAAATAAAAAGATTTGAACATATATAATTTTTATTAACCTTTCTGGCAAACAATCTTATTTTCATAACATTTATTTACCGAGATACGCGTATTCGCGCAAACAACGATTTCACAGAAAATATGTCAGTACATACTCCCCTTAAATGATACATTATTTTCTTAGGAGAAAAGCAGCCGGGGTTGTAGAAACTGTAGAATCCAAACCCGTAGATAATGTTTGGATTGTAAAGGGCTTATTAACGTCTCTGAAGGCTTATAAGAGGACGGCTTATAAACTAACATATGACCTTACTTAAACTAACATCCATGTCTTACCTAGGATTCGAACCCAGAACCTCCCACTTCCCAGACCGGCGGCGCGCCAATTGACTGTGCTACGGGAGGTCGGCGTGTACATAATTTTGTGAAGTGATATTGTTATATTTTATCTTGTCGCGACTACGATCCGGCGCGGTGGTCTGGTCCTCCACCACGACCAACCCGTGTCCGCAAGGAGACCAGCCCAGTATGGGATGGTTTAGGGGGGAAAGGTGAGGGGAGGAGATGTGATGTGTTTGNGGCAAACAATCTTATTTTCATAACATTTATTTACCGAGATACGCGTATTCGCGCAAACAACGATTTCACAGAAAATGTGTCAGTACATACTACCCTTAAATGATACATTATTTTCTTAGGAGAAAAGAAGCCGGGATTGTAGAAACTGTAGAATCCAAACCCGTAGATAATTTTTGGATTGTAAAGGGCTTATTAACGTCTCTGAAGGCTTATAAGAGGACGGCTTATAAACTAACATATGACCTTACTTAAACTAACATCCATGTCTTACCTAGGATTCGAACCCAGAACCTCCCACTTCCCAGACCGGTGGCGCGCCAATTAACTGTGCTACGGGAGGTCGGCGTGTACATAATTATGTGAAGTGATATTGTTATATTTTATCTTGTCGCGACTACGATCCGGCGCGGTGGTCTGGTCCTCCACCACGACCAACCTGTGTCCGCAAGGAGACCAGCCCAGTATGGGATGGTTTAGGGGGGAAAGGTGAGGGGAGGAGATGTGATGTGTTTGGNGTGTCCGCAAGGAGACCAGCCCAGTATGGGATGGTTTAGGGGGGAAAGGTGAGGGGAGGAGATGTGATGTGTTTGGCAGTGCGTCTCTTGATGAAGAACTCACGCCTGGTGGCGATCAGCACATTCGAGAAGGTCGGGGTCTGCCTATTCTATTGAGAAGCGTTTCGATGCTGAATTATGTACTTTCCAGGAGTGCGCAAGGATGTAACTATGTATAAAGTACCAGCACATTTATAAATACAGCGTTTTACACCACCGAGTGGAGCGTTATGAATGGTAGTGTATGGCACTTGTGGCGGTTGGTGCTGTTGATCTACGGCGATAAGTGGCACAGGGGAGACAGAGACCTGCAGGCCTGTTGCTGGTTTTAAGGCTTGTGCCACCCTGGGCACAGAATAATTGGGTGCCTCGCTCCTCCCCCCTCCCCAACACCACATAAACATAAATATTACCACTACGTCAGTTTTGGTTTGCGAGAAATTACTCCTTAACTTTCCTTTGGGGTGCTTTCCATTATTCACCATCTATGAAACAGCCGTTTTCCGGACTGGCAACCNTTACTCCTTAACTTTCCTTTGGGGTGCTTTCCATTATTCACCATCTATGAAACAGCCGTTTTCCGGACTGGCAACCATCAACTGCAAAAAAAAATCCAAATGCAAAGTGCATTGTTATAACTTACCAAACCAATTTTCAAGAAAAAAACATATTTTTACAGTACCATGGATTACCCTTCCATCTCAATAGATATTATTTTATTAGTTTAGTTTGCCATCTTTCATTAATTCTTTTATTATTTTTCGTTTATTTCACCTCAACAGTTTTTAATGAGTTTACTGCGGGCAAAGTTCNATTTCATTAATTCTTTTATTATTTTTCGTTTATTTCACCTCAACAGTTTTTAATGAGTTTACTGCGGGCAAAGTTCTCAATGGCATCACTTTAATCTTGTTTTAATATGATATCATAATTGTGTGCAAAGAAGTATGAGACGATAATGTGTTTCTGCTTCGAGCTACGAACTTTATTCGTTCTTAAGACCTTTAAGTGCTGAAAACCCTCTTTCTGCTTAGAAATTACTCACGTGCGATGTTAGATATATCCGTTATACTAAGCCTGCCTCAAGCACCCTATTAAATAAGTAACTGAAATACGAAACTAATAAACCAAGTTTTTAAAACCAGTTTTTGGAATGGTTAAAGTCGTAGGACAACTATTAAAAGCTTATACATTTATCGAATATTTAAAATGTTACATTACACATTTTCCAATTAATTTGTGCCCCTCAACTTGGTCCGCTTCTGCGTCCATGTTCAGTGAGTTCATTTATAAAAGCGGTTCTGGTGACCTCTAAGCGACAGCGGGCAGTGAACAGTGTGCTTCTTGACGAGTGCTGTGATGGCTGGGCCGCTGCGATGTAGTGGTTAGACTACTAGCCTCCCACCTAAGCAAAACGGGTTCGATTCCCGGCGGGGTTGCTCCCGGATTTTTGCATGTGGGAATCGTGTTGGACGGTGTCGCTGGTCAGGGTTTTTTCTCGGGGATCTCCCGTTTCCCCCGTCCTGTAATTCCATCGCTGCTTCATACTCACCTCGCATCACCCTCGTAGGCTCTCAATACCTCGATGTTAAGAGCCGCCCAAATCTCTTCACTCACTTCGTTGTGATGAGTGTGATCCAACAGGGCGTCGAAGCGCAGCTAGGAGTCCACGAGAGACTGATACGATTGGTGTATGCTGGCCCTTTGCAGAGTATTGTAATGTATGCCCGTTGTTATTATAACGTATTTAATTATAGTATTTAATTTATGTAATTTTATTAGATATTGAGTAACGGTTTATTATTCTCACTTATTCTGTAATATAGATACTGGTAGTATATTGTGAAAGACGTAGGTATGCAGATATATTGTATTATTGTAAGTAATGTAGAAAATAAAATTTGCTCTTTTACTTAATGAAATTGAGTTAAGTTGCAAGTGTTGGGGAAAAGGGAGATCCCCGAGAAAACCCTCACACCAACGGCGTCGTCCACCACGATTCCCACTTTAAAAATTGGGAAGTGACCCGGCCGGGATTTGAGCCCTTTTTTATTTAAGACCTTCATCTCTTCATGAAACTGGCCACCCACAGTCAGCAGAACCAACATTAAAATAAATGTTAAAATATATTTGCGACATCCATTTTTGTATTCACCTAGATTATTCTCTTTATTTAGTTATAAATAAAGTCATGAATGGTGATTGATTAATCACGTAGTCGCAACAATATGTCTATGTAGAAAGAATAGCTGCCAAACTGTCGCTGTCATCAGACTATTTCACGAAACATCTATGCTTGCCACTCTTATTTTGCCCTTAATTTTGGAAGCTGTACCATTTAAATAACGAATTAGAATCAAGCGTGTCAAAATTAACAGAAAAATGTCAATTTAAAAATTTCTCTTTTTCGGTAATTCGCACGTAATTTAATTTACAGAGAATACCTGCAGTTAAGAGAACAACCATTCCAGCCGGAGTGACAGTAGAGTGAAACAAGGGCATAACCAACATAGAATTACGTGCTTACAATAATCTAGGGTTCAGCCCAGTCGGGGACGTTTTACTACTAATTTAATAATTTTGTTCGTAGCTTTCTACAGAAAATGGGGAGGTTCAGGGAAATAACAAAAGGTGGCGATGACTTTTTTCATGCTTATGTAAAACCTTAAGTTAAGAAAATATGTGCATTCTCCAATAGCACGTGTTTAATGTAAAATAAAGGTAACAATACTAATTAATTTCATGAAACAATATGATGACGCTGTACGGTTTTTCATTTCTTGCATACATCTATCTTATTACACATCATACAGACACTCTGCGTTCTTTACTAAATACGTTCTGTAATATTTGCAATAAACTCGTTTTACAGCTCCGACTTAAAAGGCGCATACCACCCTAAGGAAAACGTTTGGTATTATGTCTTATGGTGGCGCAGAATGTTACGATGCTTTACTCTTTAGGGTCTTCTAACCGAATGGTTACCAATGAACCTTAGTTTGGTATGAAACTCGTTAGTCCTGTCCTAGATAATGAATACTGTGCCGTGGAAGAGCATTTTTGCTTAAGTTGATAAGTTTAAAATGCCACTCTCACTGTATTACCACGAAATAAAATTCTGGGATCTCAGTAGGCAGTGAAGAAAATAATAGTCTATGGCAATATTCATCATTTCGTCAACTACGTATAGGAGACAAATTTAAAGGATACAAGTACTTAATTTATTCAATTAACTGCTTTAAGAGCGTATCATTTATGTGGATTCATGAAGAATTCACAAAAGAATCTCACACTAGTAAACCCGTAGAAAAAGACTGTTGCCACTCACTAAACGCAAGGTGAACTTAGCGTTGTCTTCTGGGCGTCCGCATTCATAGCACACCAAATACCTCCATGTCTATAAAATTCAAGCTATTTAAAATGCGTCGTTTACGTGTGTTTGCTTTTAGTTTCCAAAAATAATAATGATTTTGTATAAAAATCGTAATAGATCTCCTATTTGAGTTAAATCTCAGACAAAGTGCACACACTTACGTCAACTGTATACCTATCAGCCCAAGCCTCGTGCTTTTGACAGTTNAATTCACAAAAGAATCTCACACTAGTAAACCCGTAGAAAAAGACTGTTGCCACTCACTAAACGCAAGGTGAACTTATCGTTGTCTTCTGGGCGTCCGCATTCATAGCACACCAAATACCTCCATGTCTATAAAATTCAAGCTATTTAAAATGCGTCGTTTACGTGTGTTTACTTTTAGTTTCCAAAAATAATAATGACTTTGTATAAAAATCGTAATAGATCTCCTATTTGAGTTAAATCTCAGACAAAGTGCACACACTTACGTCAACTGTATACCTATCAGCCCAAGCCTCGTGCTTTTGACAGTTCTACCGGCAAAAATGTTAATTGTTGGAACTCAGGAATTGGTTATTGTGAGTTGGCATGCGCTCTCTACCCCAAATTCCCTCTACTGTGTAATGTGGCGACAGAATGTTAAAATACTCGAGGATAAAATATTTTATGAGGCAGTAAAGCTAGACAACATAGCGTACTTAGAGTGTTCGCTACTGTGTTACCGGACTTACACCTTACGCTTGCGGTTACAACACACATCTTCCAAGCAATGCCACGGCCATCATTTAAGTTCAGTGATCGCATGGAAAGACTATCCTTTAAAGAAAAATCGAGCTCCTTTTTTTTTCTTCAGGATTTCTCCTCGTTCGTGAGGATGTTACGGGTCGACTAAGTTATGAATCCCTCTCACCGTAAAAAACTTATATCGACTTCTTCACTTTCATAATTTACTTGCACGAGGGATGTCTTTTCAGACATCGGCGAATTGAAAGTCTTGACAAAGGGCTGAAAAGCTTGTTTCTCTCTTCTTTTGTGTCATGCCATTCTCTAGTAAAAATGGAAAGAAAAAAGTATTCAGAGCGCTTCACTGTAATCTTTTATTGAAGCACGCGTTTGATCTTTTCTCACGGCTTATGTACGCCTCACTTAAGAAAACGTTCACTTCCTTTAAAAAAAGCGAGCTCCAAACGCAAGGAAATTTGTTACAAGATATTTACAAGCTCAATGCAGTTTAAAAAGTGACGCTTCGTGTACAATACATAGACATTCTATAATCGCAAATAAAACAAACTCTTAATTAGGCAGTGTGTAGAAAATCCCTTGTCTTTTAATACTATACATCTGAATTTCATAGATGGTTAAAACTTTGCATAAGGGAAAAAAAACCTGAAAGTAACCTGGTATAAGAGAAAAAAAATTACAGTAATATAAAACACATTAACGGCTTCTGTGAAAGCAAAGTTTTCCATTTTANAAGTAACCTGGTATAAGAGAAAAAAAATTACAGTAATGTAAAACACATTAACGGCTTCTGTGAAAGCAAAGTTTTCAATTTTATTTTTTAAAGCTCCTCCTCGCCTTTTGCCTGGAAGCTAAAACAGAAGATGGTTTGCACATACTAAACGTCATACGCCATAATGTATTTCTTAGAATTCATACCAATAACATCGTATTGTGTGTATGCGACTTTGCTCTGCATTCGCGATTTCGTGATTTTGATCACGGTTTCCTGAATACAAATTTGTTTCTTCCAAGTGGATTTTCTTAGCCATGTGAAGTGGGTGATGACAGTTCCTTTATATTCCCTTCCTCACTTCTCCACACGTTAGGTTAAATGGGGGAGGGGCTGGAATGATAGGAGATTTTGAGTTAACAATTTTTTGACGTAAATTTGATTCTAAAATTGGTTTAGATTCTGCGACTCTCTTAGGGCACAATTTTTCATCAAAATGAAACATTTTGATGAAAAATNTTCTAAAATTGGTTTAGATTCTGCGACTCTCTTAGGGCACAATTTTTCATCAAAATGAAACATTTTGATGAAAAATGTTCTGAAAGTGTCTGTGTTCGGTTCAAATTTGCACTGTCACGCGTGTTGTCACTTATAGACTCGTCTTGTTTGAATAAAATGTAAAAATAAATAAAAATACTCCATTCATATTTATAACTGTCTGTAATTTTTATCGAAGAAACAGAGGCAATTTTAAACATTAATTAGAAATAAATTTCATAGTCAAAAAATGGATGAATCCAAGACTCCTCAATTTCTTCCCCTTAAGTGTGTTTGATATAACCTAGTGTATAAATTCACCACTAAAATCGTGTGCTATATTCATATGGAAAAACTAAGAGAAAACTATTTTATAAAATTTTTTTTTTTAATTTTTAGAAGCAATAATTTGATACGCGCGTGCAATTATCTTTGTCACAGTATTAGGCCTGTTTATTCGAACTCAGCGGGGAAAAATAATTAGAAATCATATTTCAGAGCAAAATGTTACTCCAAAAGAGCTGTAAATTTATGCATAACAGTGTTCTTCAGAACTGCGCGTTTCTAGACGACAACTTTTATTTAAGTATGCGAAGATGCTAGTTGTATCGTGACGTGAACATTGGTACAGGCATATTACATTCCCTCATAATCACTGCGTGTAGCTTAGTAGGAGTATACGGCTATGCTAGATTACGTTCTTCATTTATACAAGCTGAAAGTTTATTGCAGAATGCATGTGGGCGACTGATATTAAGCTTTTCTAACAGGATCAACGGCAACGTGCACAAGAAGGAGCTATACAACGAAGTAGCGATACCAAAGGATGCCATGCACTCTGAATTGAAAACATCACATTGCTACAGGATTTTAACTGACACGAAGTCAAAACTGTTCCACCGGAAATACCGAACGCGAAATTTTAGACATAAAAGTAAATTGAGTGATGAGACTCGTGAAAAGCTATATAGTTTCTAAGCACTGGTTCATCAAAGACTGTACATACACTTTTACAAACAGCCAATACATCTGGAAAAAGAGTGACTTTCTTTGTCAAGTCTACATTAAATTATGTTACTGATTCTTTGGAGGATAGTGAATTTACAAACAGTTCTTATATTGGACTAATAGTACTGTTAATTAATGTAACTGCAATGCAGCTACTTATTTATCACTTAATTGCGAACTGAAGTTCAGAAATTNTATAGTACTGTTAATTAATGTAACTGCAATGCAGCTACTTATTTATCACTTAATTGCGAACTGAAGTTCAGAAATTGGAAACGACTTTAGGAAACCCTTTAAAAGAGTTCATGTACACGTTCAGACGGGCAACACGTATTGAGGTTGGTGTCTCCCGTCAGTCTCGCAAGCCTGCAATAAAGCAGACGATATGCAGATAAGAGAGACAGGGAGTACGCCTCTCATCAACTAGCTATCTCCTCCGAAATCCATGCCGTGTTCATACATTCAACTAACGTCATAAAATTCCATGGTATGCTCAGATTTATCCTCAGATCAGTGGACCATATAGAGAGTCGCCACGGGCTCCACCTTGACAACAGAGCGAAGGGAACTTTTTATAGATACGGAGGGAATTTTCGAGTGGCCATCATTTACGTGAATATTTCCTTCTTAGCACGCGACGGTTTCACATATATTTTCGCAGTTTAGTTTGCAGAGTTCGGACATATGAGAATCCTTCCAAGTACTCTCACGAATATTAAGGCTTGTACTGAACATGGCGGTTAATAGATCAGAGCTTAAATTACGATTTTTAGAATTTATATGTACATTACTCTCATTATAATAAAAAAAAACGTTGTATAATTTTGTTTAAATGTTTTTTCTGTCACTGGGATTTCTGTTGGCCACTCAGTCACTCGTTAGCTGCAAAAAAGGAAAGTGTTCTGCAACTGCTTTTACTTTACACGATTATGGTTAGAAATGCACCAATTACAACTTACTGGACTCAGAAACATTCGATAACCAATTTTATGCTAAAAATTTTAGTTTTCACGGTGGGTTAGCCTCAAACTTTGCGAGTGTCTGTCTTGTTCTCAGCAAGCGTGACGCCTTGAAATGCACGGCGACCGGCGAATAAACATGTTTTGTCGTGCGAAGCGTTTCTGTGTCGCATTCTCGAGACGCTGGGATCTATATTGGCCAATTGCACTAGGCGTGTTTTTAGCCTACTTTCCGAAGGAAATAGAGGGTTGTGAGATCACCTGCCTATGTGTCTGCGTGTGTATGTTTGCGTGCGTGTGTACTGTATAGGTGTGCGTGTGTTTGTTTACGTGCGTGCCCTCTCCTAAAAATGTTCGAAACGCGTGAACCGAATTTCACTAAACGCGGTAGAAGTATAATACTTACTAAGGACATCTGACTTCTATATTTTTACACCACTCTATGTGTTTTTTTTTAAATGGCAGCCATTTTAATATCTAGGTTGCTATGTCATATCTCGGGAACAATTAAGCCGATTTAAACCAAATTTTAATGTTGATAGGGTAACATGCAAGCATTGCAATTTGAGACGTATAGGGTAATGTGGGGCAAGAGCCCGCACCTAAGAAAACAGTAATTGACTGTGTCTTTTGCAATTATGTATTTCACATAAAATCACATGTATACGCCCCGACAATGCATTGCCTATGATTATGTAAAACAACTGAAATTCTAATTCATTTGTGAGAACTTACAATCCAAATAGAACACAGGACTGCATATTAGGAAACTTGCCCTACGTGTGGGGCAAGAATCCTATTGCAGTGGGTCTATTGGCATCTATTACATTTGAAAAAGCTCTTACCCATATAATCAGTACAGGGTTCCTCCCACCATAATCTGCATTCACTGCACATAATCCAGCCCACAGATGAAGGCTCTTGTTTCACCACACCCACCACAGATATAGTCCATCTCACCAGAACTTGCAATGCCTTTTTTGCCGTTCAAAGTCAATTTGCGTTTCGCTCCAACGCCTTTGGTCTTCAAACTTATTGATTTTGATGTCATGGTCGTTTTTTTAGGTAAGGCATATTTTTTATTTCACTTTGTAATGACATCATTGTAGCATTTGGCGACGATGTGAGTATATGAGACTGTTTTTAATTTCTGCGCCTCTTTTGTGATGACTAGCTTTTGGGAAGGGCCTGATTATTTGTGGCGAAACAGAATACTTTACGGGAATGGACACATTCCTAAGACAAACATTGGAGGAGACGTCAATAAAGCTACTTGTAGCAAACACTTTACAAACATTTTCATGGCCGAACCGGAACATTGTGACAGTGGTTTCCTCAAATTTCGAAATGTGCTGTGAAGTAGAAGCAAGCTGTGCGTCTACAATCATACACTAACTTTTGTGAAAAATGCAGCACCAAGAAAGATACGTGTGATTGAAATAAAATTTATACCACAGATTAGGTGCATTACAAAAAAAAATTGATTAGGATTACAGAACTGAACATGATCTCTGTCCTCGAGAATTCAATTGGGTGTGAAGCCCCACGTGCTGCAATCAGAGCCCCTAAACGTCGTGGCATGGAATCAAAGAGGACCTGGATATGTTCCTGGGGAATCTCCCTCCACGCGGTTTGTATGTGAGTCCACAAAGCACCAACAGTGGTTGCTGAACGATTGTAACGAACAAGTCGCCGAGCAACCATATCCCAGGCATGTTCGATGGGCGACATGTCCGGCGAACGTGCAGACCAGAGAAGCAGTGTTATCCGTCGTTCATTGAAGAAGGTTTGCACAATCCTCGCCATATGTGGGTGGGCATTGTCCTGCTGAAATATGTCATGTGGAGTTGCCTGAAGGAGGGGTGGTACCTCGGGCTCTAAAACCTCTCTGATGTAGCGGTTGCTGTTCAGATTTCCCTTAATACGTAGGAGTCGAGATCACATGTTGTATCCAATGGCGCCCCAAACCATCACACTTGGCATTTGTCTGCAATGCCGCTCCACAATGCAAGCTGCCAGATTGTGGTCACCACGGTAGCGTCTAACACGTATGCGGCCATCACCCATCACTGTAGGACAGCTTGGAGTGGGACTCGTCCGAAAACACTACATTTTGCCACTCAGCACGCCAGCGACGGCGTTCAAGTGTCCATTGCAGTCTGAGGCGTTTGTGGTTTCTGGACAATGGAAGCCGACGCAATGGCTTGTGTGCCACCAGTCCAGCCCGCAGCAGACGGCGTCGAACAGTCGACGCAGAGAGGTCCACACCCGTTGTAGTGCTCCAGTGTCGAAGCAATACTGTAAACGAGGTTGTACGGTCCGTTACCACCACGCGGACAAGATGGTGGTCATCCTGTGCTGTGGTCACATTGCGTGGTCCAGTACCCACTCGTCGCTTCGTACGACCCTCTTCTATCCACTGGTTCCACACACGCATCACTGTCGTAGCAGCATGTCCTGTACGAGCCGAAATTTCGCGGTATGACAAACCCGTTTCCCGGAGAACAATCATTCTGCCCCGTCCGAACTCACTCATATGCTGATGTGGCGCCCTTTGACGTCGACGAGGCATACCGACACTTGCTTTCACTTCGTTTGACGGCTCTTCACTGACAGAGCTTGGCGTAACATTGACTTTTTCGGTCACACAAGAGAGGGCTCTGGGCCTACGTGCAGGCCATCTCTCTGCAGTCGTAATCACGTATTGCTGGTACACTGTTATGCACATCCTCCGAGTTTGTACTCATTCGGGCCATTATTTCTGGGTGTTGCAATGTGCACAAACAATAGTGTTTTATTAGTACTGTCACCAACAGGAGACTATTGATTGCCATTATTTTTTGGGAGATGCCGGCCGGTAATTTTATGTGGAACAAAGTCAACTTCAGAAAAAAATATCGGGATACATTGACAGTATGCCACATACTTTTGGCTGTATTAGAAATCATAGCTGCCTTTTCATACAGTCGAAACAAATTATCAATCTTACATTGCGTTTTGTATCTACCAGGATGTGCTGGCACCCATTGACTACATTCATTTGCATGAATACGCTTTCAGTTTAGTGTACTATTTCATTAAAATTTTAGAATTATATTAATGTTAAATTACTTTTGTTGTAGAATATGTTGCCAACANGAATATGTTGCAAACAGACTACTTCTAGGCAGATAATTTTGATTTAACCAACATCGTTGTTTCCTTCTGTAGCCATAGTATTTGATTTTACTTATAATTTTATATGTATATAACTTTTATTTCTGCCAAGTAATAAAACTCTATAAGTTCTGCAAACATTAAAAAACATTTTAAAATGTTTTAATAATGTTTGGTATAGTGGGGCAAGAGTCCACATAATTATTTGTGCGGAATCTTGCCCCAGNCTAGGCAGATAATTTTGATTTAACCAACATCGTTGTTTCCTTCTGTAGCCATAGTATTTGATTTTACTTATAATTTGATATGTATCTAACTTTTATTTCTGTCAAGTAATCAAACTATATAAGTTCTGCAAACATTAAAAAAAGGTTTAAAATGTTTTAATAATGTTTGGTATAGTGGGGCAAGAGTCCACATAATTATTTGTGCGGAATCTTGCCCCAGTNTTTAAAATGTTTTAATAATGTTTGGTATAGTGGGGCAAGAGTCCACATAATTATTTGTGCGGAATCTTGCCCCAGTAAACTTGCCCCAACAAACTGGAAAAATGTAATTTGCAAACTACATTTCGCAGTTGCATGATTGAAATTACACTCTCATATGAATACTAGCAAAAAACATACCTGTTACGTAAATGTATATATTATTCGACAACATTAATTAGTTGCAGTTCTACAGGCACATCTTTAATACGAAAAAAATACATCAAACGTCACTCCAAACAGACAGCTGAGACCGCACTCCCATTAATGGCGGCAGCAGGCAACCAGCCGTGTCCTGTACGCAAGCATTTCGAAAATTCCCTATATGAACATCGATGCTGTCTAACGGCGACTGCGAGAACTACGTCATAGGACTCCTGCCCCATGCGGACTCTTACCCCACATTACCCTATTGTTATTGGTAGGCAGTTTTGGAAGATAGTACCACATGAAAAAATAAAACTTTTAAGTAAAATCTCGAAAAATATTCAACCTATTCTCGCAAAATTTGGCACTAAGTAATACTATTGTATGCCATGTAAACATATGCAATTTAAATTGATAAGCCACTTATTTTTTAAATGGTAGTCACACAAATATTTTGAGTTTATTTGGTATATCTACCATACAGTTCAGACAATTCCAACCAAAGTTTGTATGCGTGAAGTATTTATTACCAGCACCATTTATGTCAGCAAATAGCCATTTTGTAAGCCATTTTATAAGATAGTACCACATGAATAAAATGAGGTTTTAAGTTGTATCTCTGTAAATAATATTCAAATTCCTACCAAATTTGGCAAGCAGCAGCAGGTGATGTAGATTGGCATACTTTAAGTGTCTCAGGCATTTATTTTCAAAATGGCGGCCATGTATCTTTTTTTTGTATATCGTCTAAACCATGTAATTAATTCAAACTTAACATAGTATTATGGCAGTATATATCACAACTGTCAAACGTGTCTACACAAGTATCTTTTACCCACCATTTTGTAATATAGTAACACATAAAAATATAATTTTTTTATATCGCTGGAAAAAAAACCGACAGATTTCTACCAAATTTGGCAAACAAATATCACTACGGCAGGCTATGTAAATGTTATGTTTTGAGTGGGTGAAGCACTTATTTTCAAAATGGCAGTCATACAAACATGTTTGCTTAGTATGCTATATCTACGAAACTACGNGTGGGTGAAGCACTTATTTTCAAAATGGCAGTCATACAAACATGTTTGCTTAGTATGCTATATCTACGAAACTACGGAACAAATTTCAACTTTACTTTGTATGCTGGCGGTATATGTTACAACCATCAGATGCGCCTATAAAGAGTTTAATTTATCTTCCATTTTGTAAGATAGTCTCACATGGAGTAAATACATTTTTGTCATGTATCGAAAATTAATTGACCGATTCCTATTAAATTTGGCGAATAAGTTATGCAATGTCATGCGATTTTAAATTTTATATTTTAAATGGGGCCAGGCTATTATTTTTAGAATGGTGGTTATATAAACATTTTAGCCTAGTATGTTAAATATAACGAAACTATGTAACCGGATGTGACTTAACTTTATATACTGGCAGTGTCATTGACTATCAAGGAATATGCTAACACATAATAACATTTTCGATCCCCATTTATCACTATCGCCGCATGAAAAAAAAATGGACTTTTTATGGCATATCTCGAGAATCAATTAACCAATTCCCACAAAATTTCACACGCAAGTAGTGCTACAGTATGGCATGCAAACTTACAAGTTTTAGGTTTTTGTAATGGCTTTACGTTAACATTGCTCATTAGAGACAAACAATTATGCACAGTGAGATACACTTTTTCATAATTTTTGGAAAATAGTACCAGATAATTAGCTGCTTCACAAAGCAGTTTGTTTTGCTTCTAATTTTTGGATAATCTCTGGTACTCTATAACTCACTTCCGAAACTAAAATAAATTTCTGCNGTGGGTGAAGCACTTATTTTCAAAATGGCAGTCATACAAACATGTTTGCTTAGTATGCTATATCTACGAAACTACGAAACAAATTTCAACTTTACTTTGTATGCTGGCGGTATATGTTACAACCATCAGACACGCCTATAAAGAGTTTAATTTATCATCCATTTTGTAAGATAGTCTCACATGGAGTAAATACATTTTTGTCATGTATCGAAAATTAATTGACCGATTCCTATTAAATTTGGCGAATAAGTTATGCAATGTCATGCGATTTTAAATTTTATATTTTAAATGGGGCCAGGCTATTATTTTTAGAATGGTGGTTATATAAACATTTTAGACTAGTATGTTAAATATAACGAAACTATGTAACCGGATGTGACTTAACTTTATATACTGGCAGTGTCATTGACTATCAAGGAATATGCTAACACATAATAACATTTTTGATCCCCATTTATGACTATCACCGAATGAAAAAAAAATGGACGTTTTATGGCATATCTCGAGAATAAATTAACCAATTCCCACAAAATTTCACACGCAAGTAGTGCTACAGTATGGCATGTAAACTTACAAGTTTTAGGTTTTTGTAATGGCTTTACGTTAACATTGCTCATTAGAGACAAACAATTATGCACAGTGAGATACACTTTTTAGAATTTTTGGAAAATAGTACCAGATAATTAGCTGCTTCACAAAGCTGTTTGTTTTGCTTCTAATTTTTGGATAATCTCTGGTACTCTATAACTCACTTCCGAAACTAAAATAAATTTCTGCACATATTGTTGTTACGAAGAAATAATGCCTGGACTCCCGCTACGATAGCAACGAGAGTTTGTTTATTGTTCTGTAAATAAAATAACACCCATTATAACGATAGTGGAAAATAAAAATTTGCGTCAGTTTTGCGTCGAGCACAGATTCATAGAACGATACTTGATGGAATATAACTTTATGGGTGGTTTGCGGTTAACTAAGTAGTTTTGACATTTCTTTTCATTTTCTATTTTCTGACTATTGTATCACTTGTAGACACACGTAAATGTAAATAAGCACACATGGCGCATGCACATACATCAAACATGGGTGCTGCCATCGATCTTCCGGCTATGTATATAAACATTAGTCAGAACCAAGTATGTTAATATGATTTATATGATAATTTCTAAGCGCGATGAATGATTTACGGGCTTGCCAAGAAGATGTATGAAATAACAGTACTAACAAATGACACAGTTTGCGAAATACTTCAATATTTCGCTGCGAGAGGCAGGTTGGATGTCGCGAAAAGAAAAATTGTCCATTGGACTCTGCAGTCAAATCGTGCTGCGAGCATTGGGTACATGGAGGTATCCATATACGACAGACCAGTTCAGGACACCCTGACAGACCATCAGAAGGGAGGGCCTTTTCGCTTTTCGGACGGCACGAACAGAGCCAGAAGATTCCTTGTCCGCCATCCACCGATATGTGGTAACTTCACTAGAATACTATATGTCTACCAGGGGAATTTACAGGGACCTAGTACCAGTAAATCTACGATCCTGACAAAGTTTATATGTTCTACCATTAACACCTCAACATCGTCGCCTACTTTTGCAGTGGTGACAGAAAGAGCAGCTTCCAATACTACAACCGAGCGGGGTGGCGCGGTGGCATGTCACTGGACTC
>NQII01008595.1:24734-37525 GCA_002778355.1 Clitarchus hookeri | reverse complement strand
GGCTTTCCATGGTTTCCCGAAATCACTTCAGGTTAATGCTGGGATAGGTCCTTAACAAAGGCCATGTCCGATTCCTTACCATTCCTTCCCTAAATCCTTATCGCTGAGCAACTTGCTCCGTCTGTAATGAACTCGCTGTCGACGAGACGTTAAGCCCAACTACCTACCGAATACTACAGATGAGCAAAGTTATTGTCTTTAGCGACAAGTCATGTGTTTTTGGGGGGAAATGATACATATTGTGAGAGAGTTTGAAGGACTGCAGATTAGCGTTACAGTCTCTGCCTCACCTTACAGTGGGACACGTCTCATACTACTAGCTCAATGTTCTGAGGGAACATCTCATTATATCGTCGCTTGACACTGCCAGTGATGTGAGGGTCACTGAGTCCACTGCGATACAGTGAATATATCCAGCAGCCTGACGTGCTACATTTCTTGGTCCATTATTCAGCGGCTAATTTCCAGCAAGATAACTGTCGCCACACACGGTTCTGGTTTTTCAGGAGAAAAATCTATATTTAAACTCTTTCATGGTTTGGCTGGTAACGTGAGTGTCCTCCCGTCCAATAATTGCGAAACGAACATGCCGCCAGCTTCTTCATGTAGAAGTGTTTGTTATTTGAAGCATCATTTGCAGCAACTGTGGACACGTCAGGCGCAGGATAACATACGTTGTTTGTTTAGTTACATGCGTGTTCGTATCGACGCCGCTTATGTCCAGGCACGAGGCGGTCCGACGAGCTACTGAAAGAACTCTTCTTACAAAACATTTTCCTGATGCAATGATATTGTACTGGCACACTTATAAAATGTCTGTTGAATCGAACTATTCACTATTGTGCGCAAATTATTTTGGCAATGAGTTTAATATAAACGTTGCACTTTTGTAACAATTTTGGAACTAACAAATACTTTTCACAATTGGTTGACATAATTACAATAGTTACGTCATGTGTTTATGTTTAAATTTGTATTTTCACAAAAATATTTTTTTTGGAAGGTTAATACTTAAGTTCTGAAGAGTGAACCTGGTATAGTGCAGATTGCTCATCGCGGAGAGAACTAGTGTTGGCGGTAGATAATAGGCTCGACTGAGCTGGGAGCAGACTGTACCACGGGGCCGTGCCCGATGGACGCCCGATGTTCTCAGCTGGAGTCGGTCAGATATTAATACCGCCGCGCTGTATGACAACGTGCCTTTCCCCCGCGCGCACAAAGGAGCATACACGCTCGCGCCAAAAGGTATTCCCGGGAGCGGGAAAGTAAGGGGGGGGGGGACATAATAAAAGTCCGGAGTGCGGCAAACACTGAAAACGCGCCTTCCACCCGGCAGCACAACCGCATTATTCCCATATTTTCTCCCGTCAACGTTTGAAAATCCAGTTTTTTTAATAGTAAACAGACCTATTTGTGACCCTGGTGGTCGAGATCGCTAACATGAGTTTGTGGGTGAAAATTCGATTCTAGGTGTAAGCCATTTCAGTGTGTAAAGTTTTTAGATTAAAGTTTTGTTTTAAATTAGATTCCAAGCCGTAATTTGTGTACCCCCCCCCGAAACATGAGGAATTTTTTTTTTTCATGTTGGGGGAGGGGAAGTTGAGTCATTTATGGAGAAGCTACGAATGCTTATGTTATGGCATCTCTTGTTAATATAGAAGCTGATTTTCTTGTGTTATAAATTATAGCCAAGTAACTATTACATTAAAAATAATAGGTGTAATACAATAATAATCAAAACTTGAAGATTTGTGCTACGTACAATAACTAAAACATGAAACAAAATACCAAATAAAATTTTCTGGGTGCTCAAAACACTGCTATTATAAAAAATAATAGCTATTAATGCCCTGTTCTACGTGGCTAGAAATTCCTTCTCTCTTAGATGTTTATTTGTGTATTGCTCTTCTTGGTTCTAAATTGTAGTCAGCAGGCAATAAATCCAGTGAATTTATGAATGTTCTCAAAAAGGTGCTTTACAAGCTTGGCTAGACCTAAACTTAAATACATCACACACATAAGCGACTTACGTGGTATTCAAACACACGGCTCCAAGCACTGTAAGATAGTGTCTCAACAGCTACACTACCGTCATCGGCTAGAAATTCACAATTGAATGGGGCGGGTCTGAAGCAGCCCACCCTCTCTCCTCTGTGTTCTCTTTCCAAAGTAAAAATACACTTTACGTACGAATGATGTGGTACGTATGAAAATTGTGGACTTATTGTGCAGTCCTGGTTTTCACTTCATACATGGGGATGAAGACTAAAAGCGACGGAAAGTGCTTCTTGTAGTGGGCTCCGTACCATTTGCTCATTGACTCGGTCCTTTAATTATGGGTTAACCTTGGGCGTTGCCTTGAATCATCACCAGTTGGTCCCCTCGCTGTTAGAGCGCTACGCCGCTGGAGCTATTTCCACTGCCCAAGACCCCAGAAAATGAAAATAATTACAAATATATACCGAAACTAATCGAAATAATACACTGAAATTTGGGAAGATCAGTGGAAGAAAGAAGTACACAACTTAACCCCTCTATACTCTGCTAAACTTTGTTCACACACGGTCGTAAAATATTTCTCCTCTCTCTGATCTTGACCATGTCATGTTTATTGGTAGTTGAAATAAGTGGCAATTATTTGACACTCTAGTGATCAAAACCGAGCTAATTAAGTAAAAAAATGTAATTTGGTTCTTACTAAGAAACTAAAATAATTTACACAGTTTGTGTGCGTATAGTATTCTGGAGGCTTACATGGTACGAAAGAATGACCTGGAATTTCAGACATCTATATGTTTGTTGTCTTATTTATCCAGCCGTCCATGTGAAGCATTATTCAAGAAAATGTAATGCAAAACAATGCCAAAATAAGTATATCTTACGTGTTTGCTCTCCTGAACCGACATGTAAACATAGTCTACCTCTGCCTCCGTACTGTACAAACTAACAAGTTTATTTGCTATTCTGATACATTTGCAGTGAATTCCTCAGTTCAGTGTATTAAAACTCGTACACTTCTAATTGGAGTCTCTCGCAAAGGTATCCAACTGTAATTAGTCACCTGTAGGCCTGCATCAGAGTACAATATAGGAAAAAGTCCAAAACATTTGTAAGCAAACGAAGATGTGTAGTTACTCAGACGTCTAAGCTTCATGGACTGGAGTGAAGAGATTTGGGCATCTCTTAACATCGAGATCTTGAGAGCCGATGAGGTGAGTATGGAGCAGTGCTGGAATGCAAGAGTGGGGGAAACGGAAGATCCCCGAGAAAACCCGCTAACCAGCGACATCACCCGGCATGGTTTTGTGGCGTACACGGTGTTCTACAGAGTTCCCCACATATATAAATCTAATGGTATTAAATCTAAAGATCTGGGCGAATACTCAACACATCCTAGTTAGCACGTCCACCTCTCAATAAAAGTTTCATCCCGGAGCGACCGTACATCTCGATGGTAATATGGCGGTACACCGCGTCCTGCTGGAAAATGTGGTGTGGAGGGGTTTGGGCGGCTCTTAACATCGGTGTCTTGAAAGCCGATGCGAGTGAAACCAGGAGAGTGTATAGCAATGCCGGAATGATNTGCTGGAAAATGTGGTGTGGAGGGGTTTGGGCGGCTCTTAACATCGGTGTCTTGAAAGCCGATGCGAGTGAAACCAGGAGAGTGTATAGCAATGCCGGAATGATAGAGTGGGGGAAACGGGAGATCCCCGAAAATAAACACCGACCAGCGGCATCGCCCTGTACGTTTCCCATGAGCGGAAATCCGGGAGCGACCCCGGTTCACCTTGTAGAGAGGCAAAAGCTCAAGCCACTGCGTCACCGCGGCCCCTTCTGGAAGAAAGCAAACGTCATCTGGGTAGATTTGGTGAACAGATAGCACAGTGTTTCCCTGCAACATGGTACGGTAACTTTCACTTGTGACCGTTCTGTCAGAGAAGAATGGTCCCGCAAGTCCTCTGGCAGACATACCGCACCACACTGTTAACCCAGTTAGATAAATTGCTTTATCTACTACAATGTCGGGATTTTCATCGGCCAAGTACACACAGTTGTGGCATTTGGTAATTTAATTTAATTTAAAGGTTGAGTCATTGGANCGGGATTTTCATCGGCCAAGTACACACAGTTGTGGCATTTGGTAATTTAATTTAATTTAAAGGTTGAGTCATTGGATCAAACAATAAATTGTCATTAAAATGTTCGTTGCCGTTGCACACGTTGACGATTCACTCACAAAATGCAACACTACTNCAAACAATAAATTGTCATTAAAATGTTCGTTGCCGTTGCACACGTTGACGATTCACTCACAAAATGCAACACTCCTATGTAAGTCGTTCTCATTCACAACGTGAAGTAACGTGAAAATGTAGGGCCCCCAAATTAATTGATTTAAAATGTGATTTACAATTAATTTACTGACACCTGACTTATGAGCAGATTGCCATACGAACTTCGAATTCCCAGGANTAAAATGTGATTTACAATTAATTTACTGACACCTGACTTATGAGCAGATTGCCATACGAACTTCGAATTCCCAGGATAACATGTGAATATGTGCAACACAGCTCCCACAATTCCTTTTTTCGTTGTCGTTCTCTTCCTGCCGCACCATCCTTTCTTCACATCGCACACAGTTCCGTCCCTTTAAAACTTTTCAAGTGTCATTGTTACACGTGACGGTGACGTAGCATCGAATTATGCCCTTCCATCATCACTGCACCTNTAAAATGTGATTTACAATTAATTTACTGACACCTGACTTATGAGCAGATTGCCATACGAACTTCGAATTCCCAGGAGAACATGTGAATATGTGCAACACAGCTCCCACAATTCCTTTTTACGTTGTCGTTCTCTTCCTGCCGCACCATCCTTTCTTCACATCGCACACAGTTCCGTCCCTTTCAAACTTTTCAAGTGTCATTGTTACACGTGACGGTGACGTAGCATCGAATTATGCCCTTCCATCATCACTGCACCTCAATCATGTTCTCACATTTACAATAACACTTTAAAATTCACTTACTTTGCTAGAAAGAAACCCTTGTCACTTCCGCCTTTTCCTTTACAATCGTAGTGCTGCCGCTCGTGGCTACACGTGCTCGCACACACCCAGCGTTGCCCTTAACTCGTCAACGACTTTTAATAGTTTCTTTGTCATTAACGTACAAAGAGTGTAAACATTAATTTGGGATATTCGGTATAATATTTAAATGTGTTGTATTTTTTGGTAAAAAAAAAACTGATATTTGATTTAGAATGTTTTGTTTTTATGGAGCTTTTATAATTTGTATTACCTCTGGAAACAACATTTGATCTCTGTGGATTAAAATGAACGTGGGTGTTGGTTTATAATGTTGAAAGTTTGAGCCTTGCCCGCCCTTTAGAAACAAGAAGTCTGCACCTACGTGACGACGACACATAAAATGAAGGATATCAGTACGCCTAATCAAGCAACATCCTGGCGGAGTCAAGCTATGGTCGCGTGGTCGCTTGTTGCCCGCGGCTCGAAGCCGGACCAAATGGCCAGAGTTCCGTAGCGGGGCGGCGCGTAAACAATGTTCGCTCTCGCAGCAGCCGCAGCACCTTTGATGACAATGTGGCTGCACCTTGCACTAATGTAGCGCCCCCCTTAAATATTGTCCATCACGGCTTTACGGCCCCCTCCGTGTTTATAGACTGCGCGCGTGTTTATTAACTGCTCGCTGCTACACTGCTTTCCACGAGCCACTATACACTCGCTTCCCTCGCTGACTCTGTTCCCATTACTATAATCTTTCGATATAGAAATTCCACAAGTGTAATCTCGAGAAAGAAATTACTCAGTTTTTTTGGTAGAGAAGGTTAATATAATTTACTAAAGTCCAAGGGGTTTCTATTAAGGGACTNTGTTTATTAACTGCTCGCTGCTACACTGCTTTCCACGAGCCACTATACACTCGCTTCCCTCGCTGGCTCTGTTCCCATTACTATAATCTTTCAATATAGGAATTCCACAAGTGTAATCTCGAGAAAGAAATTACTCAGTTTTTTTGGTAGAGAAGATTAATAGAATTTACTAAAGTCCAAGGGGTTTCTATTATGGGACCTGCGTCGTACCTCTTATGTATATCCCGGTGGTTGTCAGATTTCGAATGAAATTACGTACACGGCTAGCGGGAATACTATAATATAAACTCGAGAGAAATGTGTTATTGCTTAGGAGAAACGTACTTAGTGTCTCATATAAACTACTACGGGTGGCAAAAGTGAATGAAAAAAATGCAAAATCACTCACAGCAAACATGCAGGATCGTTCACTCGATGTACTATATGAACATCTTGAGTGTCTCACTAAATATAAAGAACTATAAAATACGTCGTGGAGACGCGAAGTCTTTACTGCAGCAAACTAATTTGCAGTATGGCTCACCAAACCCTGTTCGCGTGTCAAGAGGGTCCACGTGCAGTTTTTGTGTGACGTACGAATTGGCAAGTGTCAGCTTTCTCTTTTTCAACATAAAAATATAAAAGAGAAGTGCGAGACTCGAACCCGGAGTCTTAACGTGAGAAGACAATGGTTATAAAAAAGTAAGTTTTCTGTTAATAAATGTGTTCCTTAAACGTTTTTTAATGGCTATATTACCTTTCTCAATAGCAACAAAATAAACGTTATTTGAGCTTGCTTTGTTCACAGTAAAGAAATATTACTTAGTATAGGCTATTCACGGTAAAGTGAGCACTTTTGAAAACGCTTTCATTTAGAATAATAGTCAATAAATATCTTTCATTTTTGTCTTAGACGTGAACTTCCAAGTGCGGTAGAATATATTTACTGTGTGCATTACTAAAATGGCAATATTTTTTTTAATAAGGTGAGTATAATGAAATGATGCGTTCTGGGGCACAGACTGCAGGCGAGGGACCAGGTGGACGAGCTGGCGGCCATATTGTATGATGTCACACCAAAATTTCCTGCTCTGTCATTTCTTGTCAGCAGTGGCCATTTTGGTTTTTCTTTTTCTCCCTTGTTATTTACCTCTTGCTCTATCATTCCTTCTGATCTCTTCATGCTCTTGCATTCCGATTCAATTTTCTCACTCTCTGGCATTCCTTCCTGTCACTCTCACACGCCTGTTCTCTCTCGTTCGTTCTATCCCTTGGGGGTTTTCTCATATTCCTTCTGGTCTCCTTTAGTTTCCCTCTCTTACTTTTTCGCGTTCTCCATCACCATCGTCTTCTGTAGGCGGCCATATCGAATTCTCACGCCTGTCGCCAGTCGTCTGCTGTAGGCAACTATATTCTATTTCCCGCGCCCGCCACCAGAGTGTGCTATGTTGTTTGTGGAACTAAAAATATGCGGGATCGTTACAGCACCCATTGAGTCGGCAGTCAAGCATACTGACCACAAGACCACTGCGACATCTAGGAAAGGAGAATGTTTAATGTCGAATACATATGTTGTTATTACCATCCCAAGCATGCGGATAGGCCCTAGACTTTATATATAAAAAAACGCCATTGCTTGATTAGGAGATGAAATAATCAAGTAAATACTCGCATTGGCCTATGGTCTCCCCTAATAGAAAACTTGACATCGCGAAAAAAACTGCAGGCACCACACGCGTGAATGCACACACTTTTTAATGTGTAAAAGTTTTACTTAAAAATCAATTGCACAGCAATATACATGTGTGGCGATCACACACGTGCGTAAATCTGTACCTTCAACTTGTCCATGCATTCGAGCATGTGCACTGCTTCACCTTCAACTTGTCTGCGCGGTACGGAGCGAAGCCGTCATGCGCGTGGGAAACATTTCTTCCCTATAGTTCTGTAAAAACTAGCAGTAGGATAAAAAACATTAATTACACCTGTAAGTCTTCGTCAGCAGCAGTAGCGCGGTCGCTCTCTACCTCTCGCCAGGACGATGAAATTCGCAGCATTGCCCTCACACTTTACTGTCCGCATGGCATAACCATGGGGACGGCTCCTGGGCTTGGGACCAGAGCAGTTCACTACACCAGCAAAAAAACCCCCACCGGGAGTTTTTTCCTTATATGCAAACAAATTTTGTACATGTATTCATATAAAAAAAACCACCAGTTGCGTTCCAAGCATAGGGAATGGACAAAACGTCCCACCTAAAAAACATCTAAGCGGACAACGGAATGCACAGAAAGATGACAGTCACAGAGGAAGAGTACAGTAGAGGTAGATGAAGAGAAAAGAGGAGGACAGCACTGAAATAAAGAGTAAATTCAAGTGCGATTCAACTACCAGTTACTAAACTGCTAGTGTGATACGAATACCATTTCACATTCAGAACCCCTGCTAGGATAAGCTTTGAGCCCCCCAGGAAATGGCTATAAACCCAAGGTAGGAGACCCAACATAGATGCCAAATCGTGTACACAAGAACATGCATGAGGGAATGTGGAATGTGAAATAGTACACACATCATGATATATCGGTAACATGTCTGACAAGATAAGTAAACCTCATGCATGAGCTACAGTGTGCCGCCATTCAACAGCATCACCATCCATTGACGGCAACACCGCTGGCAAGATGAATATGCCTCTTGCGTGTGCTACAGAATGTTGCAGGAAAAAACACATATTTCTAACAGTGCACAAGTACGCACATGAGTGATTGCTGACACAGTAAACACAGCAGGACATATCGGCGACACACCTGACAAGAAAAATTAAACCTCTTGCATGAGCTACAGTATCTCACCAGTTCCCATCAGCAACAACAGCACACCTGACAAGATAATAAATACCTCTTGCATGAGATACAGTGTGCTGCTGGAACAACTCAAGAAAGCAATGTCATTCAACTGCAAGAATAGGTCAAACAATTGTGTGGAGGTAGAGGGCGGGAGTGGAAGAAATGCCATCATAGTAATAATTCAGTCAATATATCCATATGNGAGGTAGAGGGCGGGAGTGGAAGAAATGCCATCATAGTAATAATTCAGTCAAGATATCCATATGGTACAGTATGTATTCCACCATCCAGTATACATCTTTTATCATCCTTCCATGACAGAGCCAACTTATTAATTTATTCACTTTAGATAACATGTTGGTAAGAACGAATGGCATGTACATTGAGCCGCATCGCACACTGCTGGTGCAGGACACGCATATAATCTTCAAAGAGTATGTTGTTTTTTAACAATGCATTTCTGCACTCACTTGGCTCTCTTAACTATTTTGCCCGTACACATGTAGCTATATAATTTCTCCTGAAGCCCAATAAATTCGGTCATAATGGCTTCTCAGGGTAGCAGGACATACCCAATTCAGCGCTGAATGCAGGATCAGTAGTTAGGTCCCGGTAAAAATCTTAAGTGCAGATAGAATAGACGAAGCTATCGGTATCGGTATATACCAAGTAGCATCGATCACCATACTGTCGTCTCACCACATCGTAGTGGAAGCGATTCATAACTATCTTGGAGAGGTCGAGGATGGAGAACCCAGCATATATAGGTTTATCGATTAAAATAGTCTTCTTTTCTAGTCGTATCAGGGCAAGCTTCTCGTGATAAATGGTTCTGTATTTGTACACTGGTTTCGCTACGGATTTCCTTAGCCTCATCTTACTGCATACCAATTCCATCCTTTGCCGCTTCCTTTTGTTCTCCATTAGCTTGCCAAACACAGAGTTGTTGGAAAGCTTGAATAAATAGCGCTCGAAATCGTTTTTGGCAGGTTCCCCCCTTTCCATATTCAGATCGATGTAGGCTTTCAACCATGGCGACTGCGCGAATTCGAGGACACGATGAATCTTCATCACCTGGGGGCCGTGAGATAATGCTTGCTTCAGAGTCCTGTAATGTATGACGTAATGTTCCTTATCCTCCAGCGATGTAATTAGCTTATTTTGCTTCAAGCCTGGCAGACACTGGTTCAAGTGGAGGAAAAGCAGGTCCTTGTGACCGTTTGGAAGCCTGCAGGATACGCAATATCAACCTCTAGGATGTAGCCGATATCGCTATCATCAGGTAGATATTAGTTTCATTCCACCTCAAAATTACATAAGGGTAATGGCAGAATCATAGCCCAACCATAGAGGTTGTTTGCATCGACGTATTGCAGGTATGTGTCTGGGCTCCTGGTATCGTTCTCGCCTTCCATGTATCTGCTGTTGGCAGCACAGTATCGCAGCATGCACTGCGAAACACCGCCTCTGATGGCTGATTCAAGGAACATGTACATGTCATAGTCCCCCAACCGCTCAAGTTCCACCTTTGTCATACACAGCATGGCATTGAAAACCATACCATGGGAGTCTCATGTAGCAGGCACAGTCAAGTTGATACGTTTCAAAACACTGCTGGAAATTCTCTAATATGTCAACTAAAAGGAGGATGTCAACATTTAAATATATGTGACTGTACATCTCGAGTGACTCGCAGCAAAATTTGTCCCACACTGCTTGCACATGGGCATAGTCATTATCAGTGATATTACTGCTGGTGAGGTGGTTGTAAAATGACTGCTGCGATGGTAGCTGTGGCTCTTCGAGTGAGGCAATATCGGTAATGTAGTCGTACAGATACTTTCCCTTGCGTATCACCAATGGAACCTCATCTGGGTTGAAAAATTCCATTGTAGTTGCAAACTTTTCTGCAGGAAGGTTCTGAGCTAGTGAAGTAAGACTTGAAGCCATGACGTGATATGTATCGATGAACTGAATGGCAAATCGGATGTTTGGAAAACCTAATCATTTTCTCTTCGCTATGTAGGATAATGAAGATGTCCTGTGTATCGTATGCCAGCTTTGTAAGAATACAATTTTCATCGAAGGAGAGATTATGAAAAAATACGACCAGCTTCTTCGGTTGGCGAAGTACAATGTTCCAATGTATTGACCTGTAAAATGATCATGATCTCGGACTTTGTAATTTGTCTTTGAAAATGCAGTAGTTCAATACATCTAGTCTCTTGCCTTGTAGTACATTGCCCCCTAGGTTGCCATCAGTGGACTCATAGCTGTAGAAGTTTCAAAAATGCCCTTCACCTGTCATCTTCCCCTACATATATAAGCAGTTCAGTAGGCAGTGAAGTAGTGAGGTGTGCTGGTATCCGATCGTTATCTACATGTATATACAGGCAGTAACTATATGCCTCATGCAGCTGGTATGCATACAGGTATGCATGGGCTGGGTCAGGGGCACAGGTATGGACTGACTTGAGTAAAGCCTCGACATCCGCATATACCACAATGGGCAACTTGTCTGCATTGTGGTAGTTCTTAAATTTCAGGACACTTCGTCTTCCATACGGTGCAGCCTTTGGTATTTCCACACATGCTGCTGCATTTGAGTTACAGTACTGCTTATGCTGCTTGAGACACTGCAGACCCATCAGCCCCGATNCTTGAGTAAAGCCTCGACATCCGCATATACCACAATGGGCAACTTGTCTGCATTGTGGTAGTTCTTAAATTTCAGGATACTTCGTCTTCCATACGGTGTAGCCTTTGGTATTTCCACACATGCTGCTGCATTTGAGTTACAGTACTGCTTATGCTGCTTGAGACACTGCAGACCCATCAGCCCCGACATTCGTGGACGATCATCATAGTATGTGAAGCAGTGCTTGCAGATATTAATATGGTCATGGCATGTAGTAGCCTGGGAATGAACGAGACGACACAAGTCCATAACATAACTATAGGGGTTGTTTGTGTCATCAGTCACGAGCAGCAGGTCGAAATTCTGAGTCTTTTCTGCGCTGGCTGGCTACACATGCCGGTATTATTTTCAGTCCCTCGTCCAAGNAGACCCATCAGCCCCGATATTCGTGGACGATCATCATAGTATGTGAAGCAGTGCTTGCAGATATTAATATGGTCATGGCATGTAGTATCCTGGGAATGAACGAGACGACACAAGTCCATAACATAACTATAGGGGTTGTTTGTGTCATCGGTCACGAGCAGCAAGTCGAAATTCTGAGTCTTTTCTGCGCTGGTTACACATACCGGTATTATTTTCAGTCCCTCGTCCAAGGCATAAACATTCATGGATGTACCAGAGATGCATCTCTTAAAAATATCGATCTGTTTCAGTAAGGTCGGAAAGTTGAGACCAAGAAATTAAATTTCCCCTCCAGTTCTCGATATTGTTGATTCATGCACTCGGAGTTCTCACCTTCCACAAATCGGGCACGAATGGCCAACTTGAAACATTCATTATCATCGCTATTCCGTGTGTTAATTATTGCATTCTTCGCCTTGATAGAGGTCGGCAAATCTATTCACGATAATGCTCTCGGCAGGTCCAATTTGCGAATGCGCAGCTGGAGTCTTTTCACGACAGCAAGCATACATTCATTTCCCTTCCCCTGGTACTCTTCAGCCTCCGGACAGATCTTGATTATATTGGAATGAACAGCTTCATCAACATAAAAGGTTTTAAATAATTGCATATTCTTCGACTTGAAGGCTTTCTGGTCCATTTCATTGTCATGAGGCTTCCCATACTCACAACCCAGGCAAAAATTATACTTATGGAACCATGGGCATATACCTCTGCGATTAACTGGTTGATGAAATTGACGTGTGACGTCTTTTGGAATAGAAAATTCGCTGACCCCCTTTGCGAGCGCCTCTCAGTCGACACATGTCACGAGGCAGGTGGCGGATCGCAGTTACACGTGTCCTGCGGCGTAGGCCTTCCCTACCACCCTCCCACCCCCTACGCCTCTAGCAAGCCCGTGAGATCTGTTGAGCGCAGAGGTTTCACGAGATAGAGAAACGCAGTTTGCCTAAATTCAGAAAATA
>NQII01008595.1:0-24563 GCA_002778355.1 Clitarchus hookeri | reverse complement strand
GGGAGGTTCGGACCCCTGGCCACGTCAGTAGAACAGCAGTCCAGTGAGACGGCAGCACCTGCGGGCCTTGCCAAGGCCGCCCATCGCCGGAGCTCACCCTCCACAGCTGACATCATACCAGCAAGAGTTAAGTATACAATTACCGTCCAGAGAAGCCCCACTCAACCACGAAGTCGTTCACAGTTAATACGAGTAGTAAAATTCAAATTAGAGTACCACACCTCTCAAGTGTTGATGTATGTAGTTTTTGTTCAAACTCCAGACAATATATTCGTCCTTCAAAATGAAACAGCAAAAGACTACCTTCTTGCAAACCCCTTAACCTTCAGACATCATATAGTCTGTGCCTGGAGGCATTAACTACGACACTATAAGCCACCATGTCTTGCACAGTGGCGTAGCATCAAAATTTTGCTACATGGAGCCCAAATAAATACATGTATATTTCGCCAATTCACTCGTGTTCACAGCTTCATAAGTCCTTGAAGGTCATTGCTGCTTCCACAAACCCATAACCATTGATGTCCCTGGCTCCAGCAACTATCCGTGGGCTACTTGTGGGTTGTAAGCAGACCTGTGGTTCATTGGATGACCCCAGCTAGGAGTTAGTTCCTGCAACTACGCGAGCTCATTTTGCTGGTGGTGGGGCAGGCCCATTACACTTAGAGCTTTGTGCATGCAGATTGTCAGCACATGTAAACTGCCTCCTGAACTGGTCGCATTCCAAAGATGTACGATCTGGGTTCACCCAGCAGCCGCACTCATGTCTTCACGCATCTTCAGTGTGGTTGAAATTGCCATTGCAGAACTTGCGGTGGGTCGACACATCCTGTCTGATCTGGCCTGTGCATGTTACGAGATGGGTGGTGAGTTTGTCAGTGTGGACAAATGTCTTCCCACACCTATCGCACATATATGGTTGTTCAGACTGAATTACTCAAGACGACAGTTACGCTTATGGTGCAAGCCATTCGTCCACATTGTAGGTACGTTAGAAAATGAAGATGAAGACGAAATTGATGACGACTGCGAAGTAGATGATTATGGAGCTAAAGAAGGGAAATTTGGAAAGGATGAACGACCAGAATCCAACTTAACTGTGGAAGAGTCCGAGAAAACCCAACGACGAAGGACGTCTGGATTGACCGGTCTGGTGGAATGTGATAAGGACTGCTCGACACTGGACGACCAGGAGGGAACCTATGGGACACATTCCATACCATTAAGCTAATCTGAAAACACATTTCAATGCCTCCAACCCAACTATCCTAATGCATCAATGAGATGTATCGATCGAGTACCCACACAGTATAGGGTATTTACAAATAAAAAAAAGTTTACTCGGGGTGTTTCCACTCTCTCCTCAAGTGCCATTGCATTCCAACACAGCACCATCCATACCCCACACCACAAGGGACACATGTAGCTGCCAGGCAGAACATTCAGTTCCAGCAGCAAACACTCGTGCGTCGGCACACACAAGAGCGAGATGTATTTGTATGAAACGTCGCTTCATCGCAAAAAACCAGCTTAGACGTGAAGTCATCGTCTACCTCGTTCTGGGAAAGGAAACATCAAACCGTCCCCTTCACATTGACGTTTCGAATGCGAGCTCACTAACCCCTCACCACCTCGAACCGAAAATTACGGACGCCATCCAAACCGTAACACCGGACATGCTGACAAGAGTGTGGAACGAGTTTGATTATCGCGTAGATGTCGTTCGGGTGGTCACATTGAACATTTATGAATGTGTGGCAAACAAACTTCACGGTTCCACGATTAATTTGATTGATAAATCAAGGTTGTAGGTTGTTTGCTTTTGAATTTATATATCTTCAAAGTTGGGTTATTCTTTTATTCTCAACCTGTTTATTGTATGCTCGCTTGGGATGGAGAGAGGGACCGCTCCAATCCCCCTTATACTTGTGCAGGAGCAGCAGTGGTCACGCACCGGAATANAGCAAGCCCGTGAGATCTGTTGAGCGCAGAGGTTTCACGAGATAGAGAAACGCAGTTTGCCTAAATTCAGAAAATATGCACCGCGGAAGAAACAGCTGACGAGCTGGATAATGGTGCCGAGAACACCCTCCTCCCCCCTTAGCTAACCACAGGACAATGAGGAAACGCAACAGGAAATAGCTGACTGAGCAAGATAGGAGCAAGGAGCTACCCCCTGCCCCCAACCTTCAGGAATCGCAGCACGTGTTTTGAAAGGCTTTGTTCTGCTTTTTACCACCTCACCCCCTCCCCCAATAATAGAAACATGTGGCGACACTTAAGGAGGTAGGCTGGCGTGCATGAAAACCCCTTTACGAGAGAAGTGCGGCTCAGTTGATTATTAGCGCCCAGAGTAGTCAGTCAGTTGAAGATTGCCGAGCAGAGAGTTAGGCCAGCCACGCCAGCGNGAGTTAGGTCAGAGGTTCGGACCCCTGGCCACATCAGTACGTCAGTAAAACAGCAGTCCAGTGAGACTGCAGCACCTGCGGGCCTTGCCAAGGCCGCCCATCGCCGGAGCTCACCCTCCACAGCTGACATCATACCAGCAAGAGTTAAGTATACGATCACCGTCCAGAGAAGCCCCACTCAACCACGAAGTCGTCCACAGTTAATATGAGTAGTCAGATTCAAATTAGAGTACCACACCTCTCAAGTGTTGATCTATGTAGTTTTTGTTCAAACTCCAGACAATATATTCGTCCTTCAAAATGAAACCGCAAAATACTACCTTCTTGCAAACCCCTTAACCTTCAGACATCATATAGTCTGTGCCTGGAGGCATTAACTACGACACTATAAGCCACCATGTCTTCCACAGTGGCATAGCATCAAAATTTTGCTACATGGAGCCCAAATAAATACATGTATGTTTCGCCAATTCACTCGTGTTCACAGCTTCATAAGTCCTTGAAGGTCATTGCTGCTTCCACAAACCCATAACCATTGATGTCCCTGGCTCCAGCAACTATCCGTGGGCTACTAGTGGGTTGTAAGCAGACCTGTGGTTCATTGGATGACCCCGGCTAGGAGTTAGTTCCTGCAGCTACGCGAGCTCATTTTGCTGGTGGTGGGGCAGGCCCATTACACTTAGAGCTTTGTGCACGCAGATTGTCAGCACATGTAAACTGCCTCCTGAACTTGTCGCATTCCAAAGATGTGCGATCTGGGTTCACCCAGCAGCCGCACTCATGTCTTTGCGCATCTTCAGTGTGGTTGAAATTGTCATTGCAGAACTTGCGGTGGGTCGAAACATCCTGTCTGATCTTGTCTGTGCATGTTACGAGATGGTTGGTGAGTTTGTCAGTGTGGACAAATGTCCTCCCACACCTATCGCACATATATGGTTGTTCAGACTGAATGACTCAAGGCGACAGTTACGCTTATGGTGCAAGCCATTCGTCCACATTGTAGGTGCATTAGAAAATGTAGATGAAGACGAAATTGATGACGACTGCGAAGATGATGATTATGGTGCTAAAGAAGGGAAATTTGGAAAGGATGAACGACCAGAATCCAACTTAACTGTGGAAGAGTCCAAGAAAACCCAACGACGAAGGACGTCTGGACTGACCGGTCTGGTGGAATGTGATAAGGACTGCTCGACAAGGACTGCTCGACACTGGGTGACCAGGAGGGAACCTATGGGAACATTCCATACCACTAAGCTAATCTGAAAACACATTTCAATGCCTCCAACCGAACTATCCTAATGCATCAATGAGATGTATCGATCGAGTACCCACACAGTATAGGGTATGTACAAATAAAAAAAAGTTTACTCTGGGTGTTTCCACTCTCTCCTCAAGTGCCATTGCATTCCAACACAGCACCATCCATACCCCACACCACAGGGGACACATGTAGCTGCCAGGCAGCACATTCAGTTCCAGCAGCAAACACTCGTGCGTCGGCACACACAAGAGCGAGATGTATTTGTATGAAACGTCGCTTCATCGCTCAAAACCAGCTTAGACGTGAAGTCATCGTCTACCTCGTTCTGGGAAAGGAAACATCAAACCGTCCCCTTCACATTGACGTTTCGAATGCGAGCTCAGTAACCCCTCACCACTTCAAACCGAGAATTACGGACGCCATCCAAACCGTAACACCGGACATGCTGACAAGAGTGTGGAACGAGTTTGATTATCGCGTAGATGTCGTTCGGGTGGTCACATTGAACATTTATGAATGTGTGGCAAACAAACTTCACGGTTCCACGATTAATTTGATTGATAAATCAAGGTTGTAGGTTGTTTGCTTTTGAATTTATATATCTTCAAAGTTGGGTTATTCTTTTATTCTCAACCTGTTTATTGTATGCTCGCTTGGGATGGAGAGAGGGACCGCTCCAATCCCCCTTATACTTGTGCAGGAGCAGCAGTGGTCACGCACCGGAATAACGCTTAAGGAGCCAGTATGATTCCCCCCTCCCCTCACTCTCTCTCTCTCTCTCTCTCCAGAGAGTAAGGTTACCTTTACTATACTGGCAACTTTTTAAGGAAAACGAGCAGCTGTATCTGTAGTGTGTGTTACCTTCATCATACAGGTAATTAAGTTTCGTATATATATGTATGTATGCTACCACTATATTGTCATTGGTAAGTAACAAATAATAAATTTACTGCATGGTTACAAATATATATTTGTAACCATGTGTATATTTGTAACCATATTTATATAGCCAAAATCATCTACATAGCTCTCTCCACGCACACACATCGTTGTAAGACAAAATACGAAATTCTTCGTACTAATAAATACAAAACTGATGTACCAACATATGACTCTCACCTCAACCCACGTACATTTTTAAAAATAATTTTACATTAAAACAAAAGGATAAAGACTTGTGCATTGACACACATACTTCAATAAGCAGAGTTGCATACACACGTGTAATGTACTTGCATAAATAGTGACATACAGAACGCTTGTTAGACTAGCCACTCTCTCTCTGGCTCCCCTTACATACCTAGAAGTGCAGACATGGTGACATTTGAAACAAAAAAATGGACGCTGACACACATACTTGAATAAATATATTTACATACAAACACGTGCCTTACTTGGATAAATAGTGACATACAGAATACTTGTTAGGTCAGCCTCTCTCTCCAGCACTCTACTACATATCTACTAGTACAGACATTATGACATTGGAAATATGTGTATTTAAACATACTCTACTTGTGACATACAGGACACTTGTTAGGCCAGTTTCTCAGACACATGCACCACACACACTATATAGTTACAATTACGGTCATGTCACCATTTGAAATACATTAAACAAACACACAATTGTATGCATGTGTTTAAACATATATATGAAAAACAAGCCTCTCCCTCACATACACTACATATATACTTATACTGAAATGTCAACCTACACATTTTAAAACCTAATGTAATGTGTGTGGGTGTTATTACCAATATACATGAAATAAAAATTTACATAACATACAGACCACATATTAGAGGGTGTCGATCAGGCAGTTCATAAGTCGATGCAGGTACTCTTTAACCTAGGAGGCTGGCATTGTAGTGAGGCTTGGAATAGCTGCTGCTGGCAGGCGTGGCTGTGCAGGTGGAAGCACACCACATGTAGGGTATACGGCTCACGTATTTTCGTTGTCGTCAGGCACAGCTATGGCCGCCGCAGTGATGCTGGACGTCTCGCTGTCGTTGCGACGCCTGCGGGTGACTTGGGGACGTCTCTGCTGCACCGGCTGTGACTCACCCCACATGGCGACGTCCAGGACTGTCATTTTCGCGGCCCTCTTACATCTTGGTGTTGATGATGATATCACAGGCAAGGAGACGATGGCTGGCAGTTGTATAGCCCTCTCGTCAGCGATGCCGGGGACAAGGCTGCTGTTGGCTGTGGGATCACGTCCTGGGCCGGGGCTGGGTACGCTGCATCTGGCACATAGCATGGCACATGGAATGCCACTGTGTCATGCAGACACTAGTTGGCAAGGACTTCATCCTCTGTGCAGGGTAGAGGCATGTCTTCCCGCATGTATAATACATTACACTTGCCGTACATCGTACACCCGATGAGTTGTTGACCGGGCTCGAACGATGTAGGCTCGTTTGCAGACAGACAGTGCATTACATTATCGCACCGGTGTTGGGATGGTACAGCTCATATGCAATTGATTGTGTAAACCACACCTGATGTATATTCTCTTCGTTTTCACGAGCCAGCGTAACGATGATGGTGCAAGGCAGCTCCGTGTCCGGCCACAGGTAATACACGGGACACACAACAACACTCATGGTGTCGAGTATAAGATGGGATATCCCTCTTCGCTCTCATTGTGACACACCCAATGTTCGAGACCATTGTCGCTTTCCACTTGCTCAGGCAGTCCAGGAGGTTTGAAGTGAACACGGCGGTACCCAGTCGTAACATCACCGAATTTGATTATATCCAGTGGATTGAATGTGCTCTACTTGTTTTATGTGTATGTGTATGTGGAGAACCAGAGTTCTACTGAGGTGGGTTGATGTTTCTTCCTATGCACACACATTATGAGAATTTCAGCATGTGCATATTATTGCAGTTACCGATAGGCTTGATGGCACGATATGCTATGTACGCTGTAGTCTTGTTAAGCAATTTCATGTCAGCCTCCAAGATCTATTGAACATAGCATGTAGGTAAAATTATCCGGAACTCTGCATTTAACATGCTTGTCATGCACTTGCATGATGTATCCACCAGCCGGAAATCCATTGCCTTGTACCGCTTCCCAATCACCAAGTCCGACAGCAACCAATACTGCGCATTACTGTTCAGATTCGCTATAAGCCCATCTATACTCACATGTAAGGAAGCAAGAGAAAGCAAGCTATATTCATGTGCGAGGGTGGTGACGAATAGGTATGTGGTTTAACCTCATCGCTGGGTCTGTATTTATTTGGTCTGCTGTTAGAAAAAAGGGGGAAAATGCAATTACCATTCCCCCCATCACAAGTGGTATGTAAAATCATCGTCATGCTCCATTTTCCATGTCCATAGCAGCAGTACGTCCAGGCACGGACATACTCAGTCTAGCCTGCACGCTTCACGGGTGTGTTTCGCTTTTTTGTACAGAGCTTTTAAGGTTTTTAATGATGGGCAGCTATATTCTGACTGCAGATCACATAGTGTTAGATTCTCACCACAATAAATGCTCAACCATCTCTTCTGCTCCGGAGCAGCCATGAAGGCCACGCTGTCTACCTCCTCCACGGCCAACATAAGGGTGAGTATGTCATGTGTTTTATCGTATTCTGCATTGCCATCGTGCAAAATTGAGACCATGGTAGTGTTTTTCCAGCCACATATTGGTTACCTTACTTTTCCTGTCGAGCATCCTCCATGGAAACTGAGGTAGAAATGTACATGTCGCTATGCTACCGTCTACACACACTATGCAGATGTGCTTAATAATGAACCCGCACAGTGAAATGCAGCCCTGAACGTTCGTGAACATTACTGTGGTCTGATGATGACTGGACTACGCACACTAATTACATAAGTAATTTAACTACTCTGTAGTGAACATTGTATGTGACCAGCCTGTTGTGAATTATTAAGTCATATGTCAGAGTATTGGCTGGGAAATTCTCTGCCACGACCATTTCAATACTGCAGTTGACTACACCAGACTTTAGCTATCATTTTGTTTGCTAACATTAAAAACAAGCTGGTGGACAGTTTTAATTAATTCAGTGGCTTCTAGCATCGGTGATTGTGTTTGCCCAAAGTACGATCTCTGACAGTCGGAATACATTTGATATGGTACCGTATACATACCACCATTCATGAAATGTTTATTTAAATCATAATATGTGTAAAACTCAGCATTGAGAAATATCTTAACATTATTTATGTTCGCATGATCGAATTTAGAGCAGTCTCCAATGAGGACATTTTGTTTGCCCATCTGAAATGCAAACATTGTGTAATGTGGTTTTTCGCTTGTGAAATTTGTTTTGACATTCCAATTTACACTCGCGGAGCGCAGTACACTCGGAAACATTTGTAAACTCAATTTAAGAAATGCAATATCGATGTTAATTTCACACGTTCTGACATGTGGAAGATGCCGTTCAATGGATCATATCGTCAGTGACTTGGCTTTCGGTGCGGTGGCAGTATCCAGGACCGGATTCTTTTGCGTATTGTCTGAGAGAAAAACTAGCTCCTGCCTGGAATTGATAATTTCGCACTTGTAGTCTTCGGCGAACCCTAACAGCATGGCTAGCGGAAAACATACTTCGAATTTTCCACCATCGTAGATGGTAACTTTAAAGTCCTCTTATATCCCCCAGCCTGCCATTTTAGCTGCAGGATGTTGGTTTTGCATCAATGAAAGATAATTCTTTATGGTGGCTGTAATTCCAACATCTTTTGTCACATCCACTTCACATCCATTCAGTTCGTATGCGATTCTATTTATAATGTTCAGTATACTGTTTCTGATGATTCTCATTGTCGCAAGTACAGCGCCATCGGCCTTTGTAATCGTCCCACGGAACCTCAAATATGAATTACATGGCACAGTGTATATATCTTGGTTTTGTACTGGTATTCGAACCTCGGACGAGAGTACGCACGGCCCTGGCAGATAGGGCGTGTATGTGTGGATTTTCGCCTTGGTGATCACATCTTCAAACCCTGCTGGCTCGTCTACGTTTAATATTTCCACGTCCATATTTGTTGACCAACAGTCCCAATCGTCTAAGGAAATGCACATTTTCAGATGTTAACATGCTGGGTGCTCGCTTCGTACTGATTTCCGGTTCGGTGCGTAATCTGCGATTATTACCTTAGTTCTTGTTCCCTTAAATTGCAGACCCTTCTTTGCGTAAATGTAGGCGTACTGTTATTTCCTCACCTCGGAAATTAATCAAATGACTGTCTTGGTCTACTATAAAGACGACCACTTCCTGTACATTCTCTATGACAACCAGAATGTAAATGGGTGTATTCGGCACATCCACCAGTTTAAAGCCTGGAGGTACCAACATGGAAAATCCGTGTAGTGTTTGGCTGGGTTTACCATTGAGGTATAATCCAGTAACCAAATTACAGTTTATTCTTACAATGTTAATGGGGAAAACGTTTACTTACAGGGTGGATTCATGCGTTTTCCTTTCTTCATACACCTTGTTCACGAATCCGAGCATTGTGGCAAGTGTGTCACTTTCCATGAAGTCTATCTGAGCAGTACAATAAATATTNTCTTGTTCACGAATCCGAGCATTGTGGCAAGTGTGTCACTTTCCATGAAGTCTATCTGAGCAGTACAATAAATATTTTTGTGCAGCATATTAGCATTACCTCGTAGCACCAACCTCACTTCCAGCTCCAGAAAGTGCTTAAGATACTCGTCTATGTCTTCAATTTCATACGAACCTGTGGGTACACGCACCTCGCCTCTCTTACCACCCTCCTTGTCATAGCGAAACATAAAATTGGATACATCTATGTTCGGTACAGAGATGTAGGTTTGAAAATCAATGCCCCGTCCAGGTTAAGCAGAGGGAAGTGCACTGAGCCAAATTCCGAGTTATTGCCCGACACGATCAGGGTTACAGACATGACTGATGCTTAAAAGTAGTGCATCCCCGTTAAGTATAGTTTTTTGTTTGTATATCTACTTTAAAATAAGCCCAGGCATAAGTGTCCACAGTTCCATTATCATGTAAGTTGATCTGCTTCATAGTTATAATGTAATCTCACGCCTATCAAATACATTTTCAGTTCTGATAGCACCCTTAAATTACCATAGCTGTAGAAGTATTATGGCGTATCCCCACACTTTTATATGCAGTCCAATGAGTCCCTGGCCCGCGGCTGGTTGATATCTATGTTTAATATACCGCACTCAACTCGTCTCNAGCGCCATCTCTCGATCAAAATTGTTACTTCTAAAGTTATTAGGGGTGTCCATATTGAGAGCACTGTCCATATTGGACATATCTACACATACATCTACGTATACATCTATACATCTACATCTACATCACCATCGTGCAAAATTGAGACCATAATAGTGTTTTTCCAGCCACATATTTGTTACCTTACTTTTCCTGTCGAGCATCCTCCATGGAAACTGAGGTAGAAATGTACATGTCGCTATGCTACCGTCTACACACACTATGCAGATGTGCTTAATAATGAACCCGCACAGTGACATGCAGCCCTGAACGTTCGTGAACATTACTGTGGTCTGATGATGACTGGACTACGCACACTAATTACATCAGTAATTTAACTACTCTGTAGCGAACATTGTATGTGACCAGCCTGTTGTGAATTATTAATTCATATGTCAGAGTATTGGCTGGGAAATTCTCTGCCACGACCATTTCAGTACTGCAGTTGACTACACCAGACTTTAGCTATCATTTTGTTTGCTAACATTAAAAACGAGTGGGTGGACAGTTTTCATTAATTCACTGGCTTTTAGCATCGGTGACTGTGTTTGCCCAAAGTACGATCTCTGACAGTCGGAATACATTTGATATGGTACCGTTTACATACCACCATTCGTTAAATGTATGTTTAAATCATCATATGTGTAAAACTCAGCATTGAGAAATATCTTAACATTATTTATGTTCGCATGATCGAATTTCGAGCAGTCTCCAATGAGGACATTTTGTTTGCCCATCTGAAATGCAAATATTGTGTAGTGTGGTTTTTCGCTTGTGAAATTTGTTTTGACTTTCCAATTTACACTCGCGGAGCGCAGTACACTCGGAAACATTTGTAAACTCCATTTAAGAAATGCAATATCGATGTTTATTTTCTGCCTTTCTCCGCATATTTAAAAAATTTCACACGTTCTGACATGTGTAAGATGCCGTTCAATGGATCGTATCGTCAGTGACTTGGCTTTCGGTGGGGTGGCAGTATCCAGGACCGGATTCTTTTGCGTATTGTCTGAGAGAAAAACTAGCTCCTGCCTGGAATTGATAATTTCGCACTTGTAGTCTTCGGCGAACCCTAACAGCATGGCTAGCGGAAAACATACTTCGAATTTTCCACCATCGTAGATGGTAACTTTAAAGTCCTCTTATATCCCCCAGCCTGCCATTTTAGCTGCAGGATGTTGGTTTTGCATCAATGAAAGATAATTCTTTATGGTGGCTGCAATTCCAACATCTTTTGTCACATCCACTTCACATCCATTCAGTTCGTATGCGATTCTATTTATAATGTTCAGTATACTGTTTCTGATGATTCTCACTGTCGCAAGTACAGCGCCATCGGCCTTTGTAATTGTCCCACGGAACCTCAAATATGAATTACATGGCACAGTGTATATATCTTGGTTTTGTACTGGTATTCGAACCTCGGACGAGAGTACGCACGGCCCTGGCAGATAGGGCGTGTATGTGTGGATTTTCGCCTTGGTGATCACATCTTCAAACCCTGCTGGCTCGTCTACGTTTAATATTTCCACGTCCATATTTGTTGACCAACAGTCCCAATCGTCTAAGGAAATGCACATTTTCAGATGCTAACATGCTGGGTGCTCGCTTCGTACTGATTTCCGGTTCGGTGCGTAAGCTGCGATTATTACCTTAGTTCTTGTTCCCTTAAATTTCAGGCCATTCTTTGTGTAAATGTAGGCGTACTGTTATTTCCTCACCTCGGAAATTAATCAAATGACTGTCTTGGTCTACTATAAAGACGATCACTTCCTGTACATTCTCTATGAAAACCAGAATGTAAATGGGTGTATTCGGCACATCCACCAGTTTAAAGCCTGGAGGTACCAACATGGAAAATCCGTGTAGTGTTTGGCTGGGTTTACCATTGAGGTATAATCCAGTAACCAAATTACAGTTTATTCTTATAATGTTAATGGGGAAAACGTTTTCTTACAGGGTGGATTCATGCGTTTTCCTTTCTTCATACATCTTGTTCACGAATCCGAGCATTGTGGCAAGTGTGTCACTTTCCATGAAGTCTATCTGAGCAGTACAATAAATATTGTTGTGCAGCATATTAGCATTACCTCGTAGCACCAACATCACTTCCAGCTCCAGAAAGTGCTTAAGATACTCGTCTATGTCTTCAATTTCATACGAACCTGTGGGTACACGCACCTCGCCTCTCTTACCGCCCTCCTTGTCATAGCGAAACATAAAATTGGATACATCTATGTCTGGTACAGAGATGTAGGTTTGAAAATCAATGCCCCGTCCAGGTTAAGCAGAGGGAAGTACACTGAGCCAAATTCCGAGCTATTGCCCGACACGATCAGGGTTACAGACATGACTGATGCTTAAAAGTAGTGCATCCCCGTTAAGTATAGTTTTTTGTTTGTATATCTACGTTAAAATAAGCACAGGCATAAGTGTCCACAGTTCCATTATCATGTAAGTTGCTCTGCTTCATAGTTATAATGTAATCTCACGCCTATCAAATACATTTTCAGTTCTGATAGCACCCATAAATTACCATAGCTGTAGAAGTATTCTGGCGTATCCCCACACTTGTATATGCAGTCCAATGAGTCCCTGGCCCGCGGCTGGTTGATATCTATGTTTAATATACCGCACTCAACTCGTCTCGGACTGTGCGGTAGACAGTTGCGCATGAACATGCCTCAGAAATTATTTTTTTATTAATTTGCCAGCAAACCCTTGTATGTCTATGTTTGTGAGTGGACGACTAGGCAGTGACCTTAAGATTGCTTCTTTCGTTTGTTCCTTCGTTTCCTCTTTCCCCCACTGCCACATACACGGCAGGGCCGAAGATAGAAGCCACCACCATTTTTTACCTCTAGCAAGTGCTTCCATATATCTATTTTGTCGAATCCCTTCAGTAAACTGCTAATTTTCTTCTTCGGCCATGTTCACCACCCTCATTATACTACTTGCGCCTCCAATAAGGCTTCCAAGGATATGCCAAGTGCTGGCAGGATGATCTGCAAGATGCCTCCTCGCTTCCATACTACTATTTTGCGAGGTCTCCTCCATGTCATCCTGGTTTTTTTCCTTCTTCCAAACTGCAAACGTAATCCCCTCTTGACTTTAGATTTTATAATCTTGGACACACCCCAGGCAGCTATACATTCGCTGAGTTTGGACTTGGGCGACCTAACTATTGACTTTGATTTTTCGGCGAGAATAGTGTCGGCTGCATGCCTATCTTCCAACTTGCTACTGATCGCGTAGGAGAAGTCGTGTTCCTTACATGCCTTATCCAACGAATTTACAGGAATATCACCACTCTATAACTGTGCCTGGTGTGCAGTATTTGTAGCCAAGAATGTGTGCCTCGCAAGAATGGTTGTTGATCAGCATATTCACCAGTCCGCATCTTCTCTTGGTCTTATTCCCACTGCAATTTACGATATACTAACACAACTTGATCACCATGCCTACTTTATATGTTTGTTTTGCAGCATGTGGTCATCCACTTCACCCGACCTCGAACTTGGGTGACCACATAACTTGACCTCAGGCATGCATGCACAGGGCCGCTACCTTACCAGGACTCAGACATGGTCCTGATGGCATAATTACCAGGGGTTTACCTGCTCACATATAAGTGCAATGGAAATCGAGCCACATACCACCATGCTTCCTGTTCGCATCACCACTAATGACGAAACAATTTTCCATTAATCATTTCATGGGAAACTGCTGCCAAACACAGTGCGAGGTATCATAGCAGGACCAAGTAACTATGGAAAGACATGTGTGCTTCTGAGCTTGTTGAAGAAACCAAATGGTTTTCGGTTCAAGAACGTTTACCTATACTCTAAATCGCTAGAACAGCCAAAGTACCTATGGTTAGCACAAACACTTCAAGCTATAGATGGGCTAAGCTATTTTCCATGTCGCGACAATGAAGAGGTTGTGCTGCCAAGTGATGCTTCGCCAAACTCTGTGTTTGTTTTCGATTATGTGACTTGTGAGCAGTCGATCATGCAGCAGCATTTTAGCACGGGCTGCAATGTAGTGGTGGAGTCGATTTACCTGTGTCAAATATATTCTCATATGCCTAAACAACTCTTTCGCGACAATGCTAATTTCCTCATTCTATTCCGCATGTATGACCTGAATTTGCAACATGTTTACTCTGATCATGTTAATACAGATATACATTTTGATGGGTTTAAAGGTATGTACTCATGTTGCTGCCGGGAAACTCATGGTTTCCTTGTGATAGCTAAGGATTTCACGCTTCATAAGGGTAGGTACTGTAGGGGATTCGATCATTTCATTATCGTACATCAGTGAGCAATGAGCAACGCCGTATTCAAGTTCGGCCATAGTGGCCTGAAGTATNTTCATTATCGTACATCAGTGAGCAATGAGCAACGCCGTATTCAAGTTCGGCCATAGTGGCCTGAAGTATGGATCAGATAGTTGCATTACATCTACTGATTATGGAAACTGCAGTTTCGGAGGGAAACGAGCCAAGAATCTTGGATGAACAAAACACATCGATGATGCAGCCACTGTGTCCTTTGTCCACAGCTTCACTTCAAAGGCTTTGCAACCGTTGTCGGTACTGCAGGAGTCGAGCACTAAGGCTGAGTCATACCTTCGTACACCGATGACTGGAATGAACCGGCTCACCACTTTAAAGTCGAAATTCATCATTATGGGGGAGCGAATGGCTAGCAATGTTCTTCAAGCCTTAGCTGCAAATACAGATACCGAACTTAAAGTAGTGACGGAGTGTGCGGACAAACTCTCTGCCTTAGACAAGAAGCTCACATCTGTGGANTAGATACCGAACTTAAAGTAGTGACGGAGTGTGCGGACAAACTCTCTGCCTTAGACAAGAAGCTCACATCTGTGGATGGTCGCCTCGTCTTGTCAGCTGCATTGTGTGCTAAATTCGATGGTCAAGTTAGCACATTGAGTGAGGCGATGAGCCAATTCTCTGCTTTTGGTGGTCAGCTCGAGGTTATGGAAGACAGGTTGTTAATCAGGATTGTTTGTTTCTTGTCCGATACGAATTCCGACGATGAATTGTGGCTTCTTTACAAGCATACTCGGGTTGCCATTATTCATCGAATCAGCAGGTCCAAAGTATATTTCACGAACCTACTCAGACCGAGAGAAGACGCTGTCATAGGCCCAATCCAACCGGCGCAACACAGTCACGCCTAAATGCTACTGTATGTGTTATATATACTATGTACATCCTGCTTGCTGTTTTAGTACAATGATTGCCCCTGCAGAGGATTTACATCGCATAATTGAAAGTGTGCATCATAAATATTTACTGGTTAAGCGAGAATGCATGGAGTGCGATGCTACTTTGGAAGAGGCATTCCGGCCGATCACATCTCGGCTAGATAATTTACAACAAACTGTTCTCCCTGCTGCTGAAATGAAGAAAGAACCATAAATCGAACCCAGGGCCGAGCGGAAGAGCAAGGTACTTCTGGACTATACTGCAGCTGAAGAAGATAATTTACCGTTTGCAGCATGGAAACGATAAAAGGACAAACCCAATTTGCGCAACACAATTGTTTGCATTTATCTAACATNTTACCGTTTGCAGCATGGAAACGATAAAAGGACAAACCCAATTTGCGCAACACAATTGTTTGCATTTATCTAACATCGTACAAAGCAATGTTTAATGATGGAACGCATGGTGTTTATGGGTGAAATAAGAAATGGTTCTTACAGAACAAACCAATTTTTTCTGCCCAATGATTTTATACAGATTTGTGACGAAGCTATAAGTGTATCTCCAGGCTTCTATGAATTGTTATTTTAATGTGAGCCTGCCCAGTACTCATGCGAGTCACTTCGTCAATACAAACACTTACTTACACTTACACATACNTTACCGTTTGCAGCATGGAAACGATAAAAGGACAAACCCAATTTGCGCAACACAATTGTTTGCATTTATCTAACATAGTACAAAGCAATGTTTAATGATGGAACGCATGGTGTTTATGGGTGAAATAAGAAATGGTTCTTACAGAACAAACCAATTTTTTCTGCCCAATGATTTTATACAGATTTGTGACGAAGCTATAAGTGTGTCTCCAGGCTTCTATGAATTGTCATTTTAATGTGAGCCTGCCCAGTACTCATGCGAGTCACTTCGTCAATACAAACACTTACTTACACTTACACATACANATTTTAATGTGAGCCTGCCCAGTACTCATGCGAGTCACTTCGTCAATACAAACACTTACTTACACTTACACATACACATTTGGTCGAAAATGCCTCTTCCAGCAAAACTTATAAGGATGAGACACCCCAAGTTTGTCATTATTGCTGGCTTGGGTTTGGCATCGAAGCTAGAAGGAAGCAATCGACTCGAGTTTTTTTATCGGGACAATGCTAATGAGCTCGTATCATGTATATGACTGCTAATTGATCTTAGCAGGCTGGCAATAATTAACACATGAACGAGATTGTGAATGTTTTAGAAAAACTTTGTGAAGGTGGCCACATATACTAAAAATGTCTTGTGCACAGATTGCTGATGATCTCCACAAGCCTACACATTGTAATTATCCAAGGAGGAAAATAATAGTCTTTGGGCTGAAATATCTATACCTGATATATCTAGTTAAAATGTTAACATATGAATATGTTAATAAGTTCTTCAGGTATGTGTTGATGGTCATATATATATAGCAAATATGTTTGGGCAGTCCTGGTTTGTCGGAAATGTGGCCTCGATGTTAGCAATGCTATGAAGTTGGTTTTACAAGATGGAGGAGCACCTAAGCATTTACAGGCTGATGTGGCGCGAGAATTCTTCAATCCTATATTTCAGGCACTGATGATGCAGCATGGTGTGATACATTAGTGTACACATAGTGGTATGGAGGCCTCCATTATGGAACGGTTTAATCGTACTTTGAAGACTAATGTGGCGAGAATTTTAGTCTCGGGGAATTAACAAGTAGCTAAACATGTTTGCTCGCCCATTGACATCCTANTTTAATCGTACTTTGAAGACTAATGTGGCGAGAATTTTAGTCTCGGGGAATTAACAAGTAGCTAAACATGTTTGCTCGCCCATTGACATCCTACGTCCACCGAGTACATTGCACCATATGTATGAGTCCTGTGTATGTTGCGGATAACTCTTTTCTGCAAACAGTGTACAAGGCCGAGAAGAGGGTGGACACTTGCAAGCCAAGAGCACACGTCGGTGACTACGTTCGCATTTCTCGAGACAAGGGCATGTTTTCCAAAGGTTATGAACCCGATTGGAGGACTGAGGTATATAGGATTGTCAAGGTTCGTCATTACGAAGATAGGATCTATTATCTGAAAAATATGGAGGAAAATTTTCTCCAAGGATCTTTTTATGATCATGAGGTACACCATACAAGATTCCAGGACATATATTTGGTTGAAAATGATCTTGAGTGTTCGGGCGAACGCCTGCTTGTAAAGTGGCTCGGCTTCGATTCCTGCTAAAACAGTTGGATACACTGCTCTGTAATCACTGATGGATAATTGGACAATGCATTATGAGAGATAGGGAGATTGCTTTCTGAATATGTTTTTATGTACCCTACTGTGTTTTTAAAGAAATGATTTGAATAAAGTTTTTTATAATTATTCTGTATGTTTTTTATAGGTATATACATGTAGGGTCTGTGGCACACTGGATTTTAAGTGTATGATTTAATCCCATAGCTGTTTGTTAGAGTACTGTGATAAATACTGCTCTTGCACAGCTGGCTTCAGTAACAAGCCGTATAGGAAGTATGCGAGGGGTAAAAACAAGATGGCCACTGCTGACGAGGAATGACAGATGGCCGCTAGCTCGTCCCCTTGTCCCCAGCCTTCAACTTGTGCCCCAGAACGCATAATTTCATTCTACTAAGGTGGTTAATGGATAAGAACTGGCTGAAAGGAAAAAGTAACTATGGCTTTAATAGTTCTTTCTTTACTGTGAACAGCCTATACCAGAGGTAGCGATCTAATGGTTTTCTGTCATGCATTCTAGTTTTCATTTCAGCAGTACATACATAACTGCTGTCCCGATGTAAACATTCATAAACCACAAAACATTCAGCAGTTATGAAACTGCAACTCAGCAAATGTACAGTCCTGCAGACGTTTAATGTTATTCGGAAGTGCAGTTGTTCTTCAAATCATTAACCTCTATTCTTCCCAAGAAGTGACTGGCCCATGTTACTACACACTAAGTCAAAGTAGTTGAAGGGTGTTGGTTNTAACCTCTATTCTTCCCAAGAAGTGACTGGCCCATGTTACTACACACTAAGTCAAAGTAGTTGAAGGGTGTTGGTTTAAGTCGCGAAGCCATCCTAGTTATTTATTTCAGTGAATGTAATTTTTAAAGATTCTTTAATTCTCTCTTATTTACTAATTACAGTTGTTTTTCAGAGGAAAAATAATTATTTTACAGTGTAACTTACATTACCACGAAGACTTCTTCTGAACTATTGTAACAACAATGCAAGGTTATTCACTGTTATATAGATCAAACAAATTGCGTATTTGCGGCAAGCCTACTTTTTAATTATTCATATTTAAACAAAAACGTTTGGTAGGATGAGTACCAACAAAATATTTTGAGGCAGCCACAAAGCATTTTTTTCAGTGTAGTCTGTGTGGCTTGTCTGCTGATAGTTTTACCTGATGGACAAACGGCAAGGCAATTATAGGCCTATTCCAAACCATCCTGAGATACTGATAAGTATAGACCGCTGCCAAATGAATCCGCGAAATGCACGTACCTCTACTTATCGCCTTTACCTATGTTAGTATAGTCTATTCACCATCACTTCCAACTTTTATGAAGCCCTGGTAAAGTTCTACTTTCAGGTTATTCCTCCGTCTCATGCAAGCAAAGCTTAACTAAGGCTAGAAATTACACCAAAAGGATAACGCACAGCATTCATACTCACTCAGTTTAACAGCATTTTACTTGAGAATTGTTTCTTACTTGGCATTACCAACACACATATTTTCTCCCGGGTTTGATTTATATTAATTACCAATGAAATATGATAACTTATACATTAAAAATCTAAGTAAAAGTTCGATTTAATAAAAAATGAGATAACGGAAGTTAAAAAAAAAAAAACCTGTGATGCATGGCGTGCCTAGGAAACAACCTAACACGTCACATGGGGCAATTTTTCAAAGTTTTGATTCAATAAGTGTGAAGAAACAGCGAACACTCTATAGCTAATATCGTGGTATGCATTGACAGTATGACAGCATTCAGTGAACACGCTGTGTGTGCCACAGTTTAACCCCTCCACTTTGCCGTCACATGGCACTGTGACATCAGGAGGCGGTAACACTAACTTTACAGACAACTAAAATGGATTTCCCACGAGACAACGAAGGAGGAGAAATCGTAGAATGTTTAAACGAAAACGAATAAAAATACTTAAACTGTTCTTGAATACAGGAGTCCCAGTCAGGCCAATAAAATTGAGAGAAAATTTTTCACAGAGGAGCAAAAACGAGTGGCTAGGCAACCAAGAAATTCTACAAATTTATTTTATATTTGTTGCTTAAAATCCATTGGAACACAGTTCTTTGGTTTACGCTCTAAAATAATTATTGCCTTCTTACGCTAATTATCATGGATACCGTAGTCAAATAAATTCATTTTTTATATGACCATCTTTCTATTGCCAATAATTTGGTTACACGTAAAAAAAATAGAATTCCTGTTACTCAATTGGGTAATTCACTCATGAATATTTCCATAAAGACGCGATGCATTACAAATATCTTATAAACACTAGGATTCTTCAAAAGGAAAACTGTTCTTAACAGGGTGTATTTCACGAACGCTTCATTACTACTGCTTGGCGTTCATGCAGTAATGGTGAATATGGAAAAGGTACTGTGTTGGAATTTCTTTAGACAAAGAGAACGGCGGTCCTCTAGGGAAACGTTTCAATCTCCTTTACGTTCGCAGCATAATCCACGCAATGGCGACCTCCCACCACGGCGATCCTGGTTTCGATTTTGTCAGATTTCAATTAAAATATTTAGCTTACTTTCCAAAGTAAGCACAGACTTGTGACGTGACCTTCCTGTCTGCCACAGTGTTCGCGTGCACCCCTAAAATATTTGATACCTTTGCACTTAAGAACACCAGATTTACATATACACTTTTCTATTATGTCGGACGCCTATTTATATAATGGTGGCATTTTAGAAATTCTTGATGTTTAATTATATTTAGAAACCATTCAGGCAATTTTAAAAAAATTTGGTACCTTGATAGTTTACCTTGTCAGTATTAAATTAAAAAACTTGCGTCTCATTAAGCAGTTATTCTGGAAGATAGCAACACACCTGACAAATTAAGCTCTTGTGTTATATATCGAGAGCCACTTTATCGATTACCGACAAATTTGGCATACAAGTTGTGCCACGGTAACCCACCAAGCATTTGATAGTAACGCATCAAGCACTTGTTTTAAAAACGACAGTGATTATGTGTTTTAGATTATAAAACTGCATATTTATAACAATTTTACCAACCATACTTGGCATGTTATCAGAAAATATAATGCGACTCTTATATGCGTTATTTAGAGTCTATTTTGTCCGCCACTACGCCATATCTCGGGTCTCACTTAACATATTCATGTCAAATTCGGCATAGAAATCGTACTTTCATAACCCGCCTTAAACAGCTATGATTTTAGTATGGTCCTGTGATCTAAGACTCTTATTTTGAAAATTGTGGCCACATAGATTTTGTTCTGCTCGTAAGCTATAGCATCGACACACCGTTAGCCCAAATGCATGCAAACTTGGTGTACCCTAGCGAGTATCAAACACGCTTATTTACAGCTGCGTTTGTTAGACAGTTGTAAAAAAAAATTTATATTAAAAATTAAGCTTTTACTTCATATCTTGAAATATACAGAAATGATTACCTTCAAATTCGTCATATAAGTAGTGGTAGAGTACGCCTCTCCATACTTCAACCTGTTAGTAGATGAAACCTTATTTGTGAATTGGCGCTATAAAAATATTTCTGTTAATATTCTGTTTTACCAATAAGTTCTACTTATTTTAACCTATTTTTATGCTAGCAGTACCTAGGCAAGCATTACAATTATTTATCCCTGCCTCTTTTTTGCGCCATTTGCAGTACAGCGCCGCCTGAACAAAATGCGCTGTAAGGTAGTATTTTAGAAACTTCTGAGAAGGTGTCTAACAAATTAGTATACCAACAGTACTGCAAATGACAGCATCAATTAAGAAATAAGTAAGAAATTTATTTTCAAAATGGTTGCGTCATTAAAATACATATTTCTATAAAAAAAACTTGAACCCAAATTGGCATTCTGGCAGTTAAAACTGTGTGAAATTAATATAAAAATTTATAACCTCGTTTGGTGTGACACGTTGAAAGAAGATGTATGAAATTTTAACTTATTTTTCATACCTCAATAATTACTAAACAGATTCTCTCCACAATTTGAATGCAAACGTTGCTATGGAAGGCCACCTAAAATGTTTGTATAGTGATTTCTTATTATAGAAGCTGCGGTTTTATTCTTGTAGTGGTATATCCCAAATATCTGGAACCATTCAAGTACGATAAGTTTAAAATTCGTTTGCTGAACTTCTTACTGTGCTCAGTTAATTCGCTACGTAACCACTTTAATCGTCTGTCATTTGGAAAGGTTCTGTCACAAAAAATAACTGTTTTAATCTTACATAATGTCTCAGAAACTATGGCACTCAACCGATTACCATAAAATATGGAGAGAAAAATCATTTTACTGGGAAATTTGTTTAATACAGATGATCCTACTGTCTAACACATCAACAAAATTTCTCGTATATTTGTATAAAGTAAGCTACTTAGTTGTATAGTTAACTACTTGTTATTTCTTTTGACTGTACACGTCTGCTAACAGTTGGTAATATAGACCACGAATGTACACAAATATAAAATGCCGACTTCGGCGGCCTTTATCCTTAAGGATAACGGCAAATATATAAATTAGCAGTAGAGATTTTTGAAAACTGATTCAGTTATTGATATTAATTAAAACACTGAAAAATATAACATTGCCATATTTTATCCTATTATTATTGCTACTAATATTCACCCGTTATTTATAATTTAAGTATAAGCCATCAATTTACGAGGTTTGGTTTAGACAACAAACAGCTCCGATAGTAATTCTTAGTATTATTGCGGAGATTGTGATAAAGTTTATTTTAATAAAAAACCGATGGTATTGTTAGAGGTGTTATTTTTTTGTCAAATTATTAAAGTAAGACATTTATTTCAGTTTAATACATCCATGATTTTTGGTATTCAGAAATTGAAAGGTGAGATATCTTTTCTTATTATAAAATATCTTAACATAAGTATATACCCTACCGTATTAATTTATATATTAATAAATATTATTTATATTACCATTATGAAAAAGAATATTTATATTAACATTGATGCAATTGTTTGAACAATAAAATATGTAAGTGCTGATTCTTTGCCTATAGGATGGTTGACATGTGGTTCCCCGCGTCAACTATAAAGGTAGACGTTTATTTCAACGAGTTTAATATTTTAACATTCTGAAAAAAATCTCCCAACTAGATTAATTTTTTACGATTCACGGAAGCCAAATACCATCAATGGCTTATACAGCCGGGAGTGCTATGCAATGGTGACTACATGGAAGGGGGTTCCATGTAGTCACCATCGCATAGCCGATAATGTTAATTAATGAGTGCATATTCCACGAAGGATTATTTATTATTATTTTCCTAAGTGAAACCACATAAGTAAATTAAAAACGTTATATATATACATATATTATATATATAAGCACATATATAAATTATATATAAAATGAGCATGAAGACCACATCTAAGCAGCACGTAATTTAATTTTACTGTGTATGGAGACATCTGACTAACTTACTTCCTAACAGTTTAAATAAGAACAATTTTTGAACAGAAAAGGAACCACCACACTGTTTTACTTATGCCTATTCTGCTGCGCTATGAATTGTAGCGAAGGGTAAATTTGAATATCCTTAGCACACACTTGTAGCTTTCTTTCGGCTACTGACCACGTGTCTTTATGAGATGACATTAGTCACCTAATTGGGCCTCTGACTAATGCCCCACTCCAGTGCTGAACATAGCCTGCATAAGGCGCAAAACAATTTAAATAATCCAGTCATGAAGGCGGATCTGATCTATAGTATTTGTAGCACAACCAGTAACGAATTATTTTCGTGAAAATCGGGCCATGTTTAATTATAATGGTTAATATAATCTCACAGGTTTTATAATGTAACAAATGAGAACGTAGTAAATTAATTTTTATAACACGTTTATTAAATTTTAAGCTTTTGTTATAAAACATATATTTGTGCACTCGTAACTCCCATGTCGTGTATGGCAACTTTAAATGATTCAAGTTATTGCATTTGTGCCTAGTTAGTAAATCAAAATACGGCTACTGCTATTATAATAGCTCAGAATCTCTAGAATAGAATAAAGGCAGTCTACAGACGTGAAAAAGGAACAAAAATATCCACTCACATTAAGCTTGAGACCTGTAGCAATAAAACCAGGTCACCTAATTAAATCTTCGCCCCTCCCACATAAAATCGCGTGGTAGAAAAAAAGCATGTCCTGGTGAAAAAGTCTTGCCGACTGAACAAACCACATATAAGCCACTCGCGTGTCAAAATCTTCAGTACGCCAGCCGTCCGGTAGAGTGGTCAAGCAACAACGACCCAGCAAAACTAGTGCGCAAAGAGTGAGTGAGTCAAGAGATTTGGGAGACTCTTAACATCGAGGTCTTGAAAGCCGACGAGGGCGAAGCGAGGTGAGTATGGAGCAGCGCCGGAATGAAAGGGTGGGGGAAACGGGAGATCCCCTATAAAACCCGCCGACCAGTGGCATCGTCCGGTACGATTCTCACTTGTGAAAATCCGGAGTGACCCGGCCGGGGATCGAACCCTTTTCGCCTTGGTGGGAGGCTATCAGGCTGACCGCTCAGCCACCGCGACCCCACGTGCGCAAAGAGAACCAAGGCAAAGAGAGCGCTACGAGAAACGGGAGTTACGAGGGTAAATAGGAGTTTAGAACCTTCTACTGCTGCTAAGAATTTACAGGAGATACAAGCATATACGAAATTAAATGCCTCTGGAAGTGGGACACATTCCATCGAAAACGGGTCCTTGGTCGGCTCACTGACTAGCATGTGGTGTGAAACCCGGGGTGTAAACTGCTCTATCGAGGATTGGCATCGTGATAATGCAGTTCAGTGACCTGTAGCCTATGGATACTCGAATCCCAGCTATTTATTTATTTCCTGCTCAGTCAGCGAAAAGGTGATTTTCAGCACCCGATAGGTCCTTGTTTTCTTGAAGACGTGTTGTTGACTCAGAGACCTACAGTGGGAGACTAATGGAGTACGATACAATTCCAAACTAGTTTGACGTGCACCTGTTTTTTTAATTTTAATTAAACCATTCTGTAATGATTTCGAGAAATTTTAACCCTAAAAAATATAATACGAACAACGAACTGGTATTTTTTGGTAGTACGA